>VZQC01010960.1:802779-939596 GCA_009823505.1 Rhizomys pruinosus | reverse complement strand
AAAAAAAAAACTGAGAGAGATATGCAGGACAGTCATGGCAGAATGCATGATCTCGGTTGGGGTGGGGGTGGGGGTGAAGGGAAGGGGAGATATGCCTGAACTGAATTGGAAAATGATGTATGAAATGCACAAAGCATCAATAAAAAAAATGTTGGGAAAAAAATAAATAAATAAAATCTTTCTTCTATAACACAAGGTGCTTTATCATTGTAACCAAAAGATAACCAATGTATCCACTTACTTCAATTTCAACATGTTGCTATAAAGCTTTTTACTGTGTTATTTTTCAAACTTGTAATATTTTTCAGTGAGAAACAGAAATAATATTAATTAGCTTGTGGTATGTTATAATATAGGTAATCTACTTGCTGTTTTATATGCATTTTCTTTTGGTGTTTCAAAATAAAATCTGAGGAAAGTTCCTTTTTTGTTTTGCTATATTTTGGTGCAGGGTTTCCCCCTATCGCCCAGTGACCCCCTCCCCAAAGTTGTGGAATTACAGGGCTGTACCACACTATGTTTGGCCTTGGAAGATAGTGTTTTTGATTTAACTTGATAGAGGAAGAAATCAAAGCATAAAACTAAGACAGCTTTCTTACAGTCACACAAAAAGAACAAGACCTGGGGTTTACAGCTGTATGAGACTCTAGTGTTAACCTTTAACTCTACGATTCTCTGTTGCTAATCTCTGTTGTTAATCTAACCTCTGACATGGAGAACAAATGTTACCTTAATGCAAACTAAAACCACAATTGACAAAAAATTATTCATTTATAAAGTGTTTACAATTTTAAAAAATTACCATTCTAAATGCAATTAACATATAAAGCAATTGAAAGTCTCATAAACTCCTGATCTGGTAGATACATACCATGGAATGCTACTTAGCAATAAACATAATAATTGCAACAACGAGAATGAATCTCAAAAGCACTATGGTGACTAAACTAAGCCAGGTAAAAGCCACAGGAGCCATATGACTTCATTAATGGGATGTTCTAGAACTGATCTTTCACAAATAAAGCAGATGAGTGGATGCTTATTGCCAAGAGAGTTGGAATAATAGCTCAAGGAAGGTCACAGGGGAAACTCTGAATGATGTAACTGTTATATATCATTGTTGTGTGGTAGTTACACAGATTTAATGTATTTGTCAAAACTCATCAAATTATAAACTTAAAATGGGAACATTAAGCTTTATAAGAATCATATTTGCCAGATTTTACCTAAAATTAGTTTTCTATATTTAACTTTCTACTAGAGGACTATTAACCTTCAATTCTTTGAACTTCCTCACTATTTCATTCTATATTTCTGAACATACATACATGATAATTATATTTGCCAAAGCCAAGGGGTGTGCTTTATTTTCATGAATAAAAATATAGACTGCATACAGTATTTTTATTCATGAAAATAAAGCACATCCCTTGGCTTTGCCAAATTAATTAATTAACATGTATTTGTTCATATCAGCCATAAATGGAACATTTATGTCAATTCTTTCTTCCCCTACAAAAAGATTTAGAGAACATCTGGGTAAAGGAAGCAGAAAAAAGTGTAAGAGCTGGAAATGGGGAGGGGTACTGTAACATGCTGTGACACGGTTGTTACACACATGAACTCACAGCATCTATGGTGACCTGAATAAGATCTGCATAACATCAAGTCAGTCAATAATTCCAGCAGGACTGGGCAGAGACTCCAGAATCCCCAACCCTAGCAAAGGAGATACTGGCAATTGAGTGCTGCAAGGAGAGGGAGAGTCAGGCTTCCTTAGGTGGTGGTTACTGGTAGGTTGCCTATGCCCCTGGAGATGACCTCATACCTTGATCACATGAGCAGCTCTAATTTGACGCTATGAGATATAAATGTGTACATATTATGACATAAAGTTTGAAGTGAGATAGTTGGAGGGTTTGTGAAGAATTAAAGGATGGAATGGGGTGAATATGATCAAGATACATTGTATGGCAGTGCAGGTCTTTAATCCTAGCCAGAGAGGCAGAGGCAGGTGGAGCTCTATTAGTTCAAGTCCAGCCTGGTATACATAGTGAGTTCCAAGCCAGCTGGGGTTACAACAGGAAGACCCTGTCTCAAAAAGACCACAAAAACATACATTGTGTCAAAGAATAATAAACAGTTAGGGAATGTGTTATGCACAGGCGCCATGCTAATCTTCTATATCTTTCTAAATTTAAAATATATACTGCCAAAGCAAGAAGTATAGATTTATTTATTCAGGAGATTAAATACTTACCTACTTACAGCCTAAATTACTTCACAGTACTGAATTATACATATTTCCCTCTTAAAGTGATTTATTATGTCTGTGTATTTACTTGTCATTTTCTGAGTGAGTCATTTATATAAATTTTTATTAATCGGATGGTGTGAAAAAGTAGAAAGTGCTTTGTATAATGCAACTATTCATGTGCAAATAGAATGATAATCCAAAAGAACGATGCATATGTATTAGCTCTCTATTAACCTAAAAGCTCCTGAGCCAGACACTAACATATATGAAGCAATGGAAAATAAATCTTTTAAGTGACCTTGAAGCATAGGGACTGAATTTTGCTGTTGTGATTTTGTTTTAATGATGCAGAGTCTTACTTTGTAGCCCATACTGGTTTGGGATTCACTGGCACCACCACACCCATTTTAGCTCCTAAATTATTTTCTAATGACCTCATATGGATTAAACTGTTCGTTTTCTAAAGTTTAGGTTACAACTGAAAGTTAGTGTGCTATAATAGCACAAATACAAATATAAATGTTGACTTAGATGAGCTGTATTGAATTTAATTTAATTTACCACTTACCTACTACATGACTTTGAATGCTTCAGCTTTCTGATTACTAATTTAGTTTTTGTAAAATGAAGTTTTTTTCCATTGGTTTCAGACAATCAGGAAAATTGAATGGCATATAAAGAATGCTCACTGGAACCGCCAATCGTAAGCTCAAATAAACTCTTACTTTTATAAAAAAAAAAAAAAAAAAAAGAATGCTCCCAAAACATCGACTCCCATAATGTTATTATTGATGAATGGCATAATGAAAAGAATACAGAATCACAATTTAGACTGTTAGTTCTGCCTGCCTATAGGTAGTCACTGACTTGGGTTTTTAGGGAAGTGCTTATACCTCTTTGATGGTCCCTTAATCCATTTATAAAATACTAATAACATCTATGCACTTTGAGGGTTAAACTAGACTTTAAATTTCATGAGATAGAACCTTATCATTGCTTGTTTGAAAGCCAATTTTATTGGAACTTTTATATAAGATATATGGCAACTCTATTCATTAGCATTTTAACATAAATTCTATTTACCAACTGTTTCTAAATATAGGTATTTACACAGAATTAGCTTAAGAAAAGAAATAGCAAAAATCATATACTGAACTTTTCTTAAGCATCTAATTTTTCCTGTCAAATAGCTAGGTGAACTAGCCACATGAATAATCTGGAAGTCACTTTATGATTCTGAAGCTATTTTTCCATCTTTTTAGATTTCTATGAAAGTCTAGAAGGTGGGAAACAAAAGGCAATGCCACTAAGAGTACTATCACACTGATCATCTCTTTTGACAACCCAACCATTTTATTGTAACTTGGTTATTAAACAGTTGAATTGAACAGATGTCAAAATAAGCTTGAAGCTTGTGGGATCCAGCTCAGAAAACATATTCAAAATGCAAAGTAAAATGACAGTGTGCATAATGGAAACAATGTTTTGAATTATTCTTTCACTGAGAATGCTTTTTTCCAATTAGAAGTTTTTTAAAAATTAGAATGTATTTTTTTCTTTTCAATTGAATTTTATGCAAATTGAATTCAATATATTTTGATCATATTTAGATCTTCTCCTATATATGCACCCACATTTACTAACTGTCCACAAGATTTCCTGTATTCTAATATATATTAAGGCCTATAGAGTAAGGTTTTTGTACTCAAATGTCCTTTGTTATTGGTTCATAGACTTGAGCCTGGTCAACCTACTAAGAATCTTACTGTTACACAAGACTCTCCCTCCCAGCAGACATAGGTTGCTGATAATTCCTCAAGAAGGGTTAGGGTTTCTTACCCACTTCCCTATATCTATGCTGAATTTTGTCTGGCTTCAGATTACATGAGGCTTGTATATACTGTCAACATTATCATATGAGTAATTGACAAGCTGTCTGGTAAACTCTGTTTCCTTGTGGTCATCCATTACCTTTGGTCTTAAAATCTTTGTGTCGCTTCTTCCATAATGATCCCTGACCCTTGGGAGACAGAAGTTTGATAGAAGTATCATGTTCAGGGATAAGCAATCTACAGCCACTTATTCTTCACATATTGGCCAGTTTTGGTTCTCTGTGTTAATCACCATATGTTGGATAATGACACTTCTTTGTTGAAAGTGAGAGATGCATTAACCTATAGCTATAAAAATCAGTCAGCAATACTGCATCTATTTAACAGAATAATTGGATCGGACTTTGTCCCATGGCCTGTGGGCTTTCTAGCCTTAGGTTTCTAAGCCTGATATGTATGGCCTCCATCCTATAAAGCAGATCCAATTAAAAAGTAATTGGTTACTCCCATAATATTTGTGCCACTAGTGTATCAGTGGGCATGACTTGCCAACCCAGTTGTTGTTGTAGCTCCCAGGATTCATAGGTGAGTTAGGTTCATGATGAATTTTCTGAGTAGCTTGTATAGCACCTTCCAGCACTATGAAAGCTGAAAAGTAGAGATGAAGCTTTGAAGTCCTCACCAGCTTGATTTCCCCTTGCTTATTATTCAGTTCATATATGTAGTGTCTTCATCACTAGGGGCTTACTGTGAAGTTCTGGTGGGTAACCAGGAATAGAGGCAATAGTGAGTATTGTTAAAGGATCTATGGATTCTCTTATTAATGCTTCAAAAGAGAGAGTCCATTCCTGGCATGGGGCTTTTTCTAGCCTATGGATATAGTAGGGTCAATCTGTCCCTGTATAGGGT
This sequence comes from Rhizomys pruinosus, assembly GCA_009823505.1. Classification (NCBI taxonomy): domain Eukaryota; kingdom Metazoa; phylum Chordata; class Mammalia; order Rodentia; family Spalacidae; genus Rhizomys; species Rhizomys pruinosus. The sequence continues at coordinate 934,598 of VZQC01010960.1, read as the reverse complement.
AACTCCTTCTATAGTTCTAGGATTCTATAGGACTTTTTCTAAAGGCCTTTAGTGTTAGTTATCATAACCCATACTCCCTGTCTGACTTACCCTCCAATGCCCCACTCCTTTTAATACTTCTTATTCTATTATTTCCCTTTCCCACATTATATGACACATTCTATGTCCCCTCCCAGAAAAGCAGTGCCTCACTATGTAGCAGTGGCTGGCCTTGAACTCCTCGTGTAGATCAGGCTGGTCTTGAATTCACAGAAATCTGCCTGCCTGTCTCCATTGTGCTAGAATTAAAGACATGTACCACAGGGCCTAGCTCCAATTGGACATTTATTATCACATATAATAAAGAATATTTGTCATTACATATAATAATAAGGTAAAGTAAATAATAGATAAAATAAATGAACACATAAATAGAAAATACTGTTCCTAAGTAATCACTAAGGAAAATAAAGCATAGCAAAGCAGTGCGTTTCACATAAGCATATTAACACATTTTCCTATGAAAATTTTTACATATTCCAAATCTTCAATGGGAAAATAATACGTTACACAGTTTATTTATTTGTGGCTGACATGCAATGGCATAAGACTAGGCAAGCTTAACAGGGGGCATGCAGTGCAGTTCTACATGCGGCTCGACCTTTCTCACTGGAGATGTGAGTATTCCTATTTGAGATTCAACATATGATTGGATTCCAGAATGGGTTGGCCCCATTATGATGTTCAGTTACATTTTAGACACTTTTATTTGTGGGGCCTTGTTTCTTTTTCTTTTTCTTTTCTTTTTTTTTTTTGGTCTTTTTGAGACAGGGTCTCTCTATAGCCCCACCTGTCCTGGAACTCTGTAGACCAGGCTGGCCTTGAACTCACAAAGATCCACCTGCCTCTGCCTCCCAAGTGCTAGCATTAAAGGTGTGCGCCACCACTTAGGAAATGTTTTATGTGACTTATCCCCACTTATCTGTAAAACTGATCACATTTAATACAAGAGATTAGCAAGCTAATAATTTTCACTTGAATAGCAGAATTGTAAGTACATTATTCAGTGAAAAACTTTTGTTACACATGTGTAATTTGTAAGTGTTACAACTCCTTTCCACATCATGCTCACCTTGATGCTTGGTCAATATTTAGAATTCTTACCTGTATAGAATTGCCTGCTACAACAATATGGTAAAGTTTATGGTTTTTTTTTTTTTGTATGTTAACTAAAGTAAAAATAGCAAGACCCAGAATTGCAATGGAGTCAATGTATTTTAAAGCAGAAAATTCATGCTTATAGAGTTAATTTTGGGGGTGCAGATTTGATATGCAGATTTACGATAAGCTCTTGAGCAGTCACATTCACCATGGACAACTGTTCTAATATTGGACTTAAAATGAGAATGCTTACTCTTTGTTAATATTTGAAAATGGAGTTGTAACACTCAACTCAGTTGGTATAATGACACGTCACACAAAATGTGAAAGGTTTAACTTCTAGCTTTTTGGTTCATTTCACTAGTCAATTTTGATGAACTAACCCAACCTCAGGATTTTACTAAAGGGCATTTCATTGTATTTAAAGCAGGATCTGACACATTTACTGTGAACAATTCCAGCTCATCCCACAAGAATGTGGAATACAGACACAGCAGCCATTGTGCCATGTCTACTCAGGGTCCATGTTCCATTTTTCTTTTCTGTTTTTTTTTTCTTGGTCTTTTTGAGACAGGGTCTCCCTGTAGCCCCAGCTGTCCTGGAACTCATTATGTAGACCAGGCGGCCTTTAAGTCACAGAGATCTGCCTACTTCTGCCTCCCGAGTGCTGGGATTATAGGCATGTGCCACTACCCCTGGCCCATTTTTCTTGAAAACCAGCTTTGTGACTTGCCTCTGGGGAACCATCTTATGACTTAGGCCCAGCTTCTACAAGTGAGCACTCCACAATCCCTTGAGAGGCAATTAGGAAAGAGGAGCTCTCTCTCATTTTCCGGGACTGAGGTGGAAGATACCAAGCTGGAAGCTGCTGAGGCCATCCTGATACTTACAAAATGTTCATCCTTGCAATAAACTTAACACAGAACCCAGAAGGATAAATATGGAATGATCTAAATTCCTAGCAGTGTTACTTGGCATCAGTTGTAACCATCTTTCTTGCTGTGTGATTTAGATTTCTGGTCCTTGTCATTAAAAGAGTTCTAATACAATGAGGAGATAGATGAGTGAAAGTTTATTGTCTCAATATCACTCTCCTCAAAGTTGACAACTTTGAAATTTTCATGAAGTCATATTGAACCTCAAACATAGTCAAAAGCTTTTAATATATTGCTGGGCTATAATCATGCCTCTTTATTCAGGTAGTAATTTTTTTTGTTTTTGGTATTTTTGAGACAGGGTCTCCCTTTTGTCCTAGCTGGCCTGGAGTTCACTTTGTAGACCAGGCTGGCCTTGAACTCACAGAGATCCACCTGCCTCTGCCTCCCAAGTCGTAGGATTAAAGGCATGCACCACCACTCCCAGTCCAGGTAGCAATTCTTTATTCAAGTATGGCTTATTTATTTATTTACTTACTTAATTCTGGGGTGTTTTTGAGGCAGGGTCTTCCTGAAGACCAGGCTGTCCTGGAACTCACTCTGTAGACCAGGCTGGCCTTGAACTCACAGAGATCTGCCTGCTTCTGCCTCCCAAGGATTAAAGGTATATGCCACCATGCCCAGCAAGTATGGCTCTTTTAACCAGATCTGTGAATACTTATGCTATGTGCCATTTAATCTCAAGCAAAGAAAAATAATATATATTTGCTGTAAAAATAGGATGAGTCCTCCACTTTTAATCAACAGGTTCAAAAGAAATACATTCCCACAAAGAGGTTATTGTTTTTAAGTTCATCAATTTCTTCTGTCAGATATACATCCCTGGATGTGGCAGGCCTCATGTTCAATACCCAAGTTGATCCTTCTTTCTTCCTTTACACATTCCCTCTATAAATATTCTACATGGTTTACTTCTACTAGATACTAGGCTAAACGCAAGAGTGTTGGGAGGAGATCAGTGTCCTATGACTCCCTTTCTTATTGATACTTCTAAATTTCTCCATAAAGAGATTACGAAAGGTGTTCCAGTTTCTTCCAAAATTACGGATGCTTCCATTCTCCAGGAAAGACCATATTGTAATTATATTCTAGACATGGGGTAGACAATGAAAACCTTTGTGTTCATTATTGTCAAGTACAGGGATTAAATTTCTTGTAAAGAAACTGCTCCAAGATTTCCATTGGAAATGATATCCTCTTAGAACTTATCTCATTGTGTCCCTTGGCCAACCCTCATCTAATCCTGGGTAAAAGAGTGCTTATTGCTTTCTTTGTTTACTTCAGACTTATTACCATATTCTTCTTGGGAATATAAACCATCACTGTACAGTAGGGGCAGCACATAACTGTCCTGAGATTATTTGATCACTGATTATTTTATTCCCAGTAGAATTTCTTAATACCAGTGCTGTGAAGACAGTTACTGTGAGATTAGTTGAATGTAGAAATGAGCATTATGCTTGCTGAAATAGCTCAACTATTTCCATTTCATATAATAGTGTCATGAGTACATTTATGTTTAAAGTGAAACACATTGTTTGGAAGTAGTGAACACTGTCTCAAACACAGTAGATTGAAACAATTATTAAGATGAACAACACTTAACACAATGAAGGCAGTGCTTCTATCCTTGTCTCTTTTTCCACACTCTCTTTGGGAGTTGAGCCCTGAAGAACATGCAGCGGACTTTTCATGGTGAGCACTTGTGCAACCTATATGAAATGAGCGGCTACTCAGAAGTTCCAGGTTTTCCTTCAATTTCTGGCACTTTAAGATGTTGCTTTCTGCTTCTAAAACATTCTTAGTCTCATGGCTGGAGAGATGACTCAGTCATTAAGAGCCCTGGTTGCTCTTGCAGAAGACCTGGGTTTAATTCCCAGTAGCCACATGGTGGCTAACATCCATCCATAACTCCAGTTCCAGGGGATCTGACACCCTCTTCTGACCTCCACAAGCATTGCACAGCATGGTATACTTACATACATGCAGACAATATACTTATGCACATAAAATAATAAAAAGTAATTTAAAAATATTCTTAGTCTCACTTTCCTTCTTCCCAAGTCCTCTTTTCCCTCTGGATATCAGCTTAGCATTCCCCTTTTAACAAGATTTTCCTGACACTTTAAGATTGGGATGCATGCTGTTCTATACTGCCTACATGAGCTCTGGTCATTTGTAATGTAGTGCTTAAGATTCTGGGTTGACAGTGTCTTGATCTCCTTTGAACAGATAACTCAGTTTTACACTCTTGGCTCTCTAATACTGAATATGTACCTGGTAGATAGAAGCTATTCAGTAAAGTTTGGTGATGTGTGGCAGATCTAGATTCAAGTTCTCCTCTGGAAGCATTTGTTTCTACAACTCCCAGTACTCACATCTGAACACAGTTATTAAATCCAGTCTTGAAAGTATTGCATGGCACAGACTGACACTCTTCATTAGGGAAAGATCCACATAGAGAAAATAATCCCAAATCCTTTCACTGAAGTGTGACAAAAGTGTACTGCATTTGGTATTTTTCCTACAGAATGATTTGGCCCAAGAAGGGGCCTTGCTGCATTTGTCATGTGATGGAATATCAGCAATGCTTCCAATCCAGCCATGTGGAAAGAATAGATCACGGGTGAGCTGCACACACATCTCCCCTAGTCTAGCAATGTGCTCCCCCCACGAATTGTATCTGAAACTTCATGGCCTGTCCAACTGTGTTAACAGAAATGAACTGTGCTACGGTATTCTGATATGGAAAGAGTAGTATTTTACACCCTTTCACTTCAGCGTATTTTAACTGAGTTTTCATTCTGGGTTGTAGTTTGTTATGTATTTATGCTACAGTACAATGGGCCTTTCAGCCTCAGCTGCAACGATGAATTATTCAAGAGGATCTAAGGGCTTCTTTTTTTCCCTCTTCTTAATTATTTTGATGTTCAACTTTCAGATTCCTGATAGCCTTACAGATGGTTGCAGCTGAGGGGAGAAACAAAGAGAACTTGATAATAGTTCTCACAGCTGTATGGAAGGTTTTATACCCCTTTAGATGGTTCTCACAGCTGTACAAAATATATTTATACCCTGGTGGGAGTATTTGTAATTCAGACGGCACAGTCTGAACACATAATTCATTCATTACTTTTTTTCACTCCCTGTGATGGATTTCCTGTCTAGAAACCTTTCTAAGTTTCCACCAAATGCATAGGTTGTCAATCGCATTATATTTACAAAGCAATTGAGTTAACATTTTTAAACTGGAAGTTTTAGACACAAAATAAATATTTCTGAGGCTGGAGAGATGGTTCACCAGTTCAGAGCACTGGCTGTTCTTGCAGAGGACCCTGATTTAGTTCCCAGAAACTACATGGTGGCTAACAACCATCCTTAACTCCAGTTCCAGGGGATGCTCTTTTTGAGCCTCTGTAGGCAGTGTACACATATATTATATATTCAGGCAAAACACTCATACACATAAAATACAATAATTTAGATATCTGTAGACATATATACATGTATACATATATCTATTTTTCTGGCTTTTTAAAAATTGATTAGTCTGGGTAATTTGCCCATGGAGCAGAGTATTCTGATGTGGTGTGGCTGTTGTCTCTCCTATCTCTCACAGGGGAATCTCTGATACCTACAGTGCAGACCCCTGACCCCTGCAATATGTCATTGAGTTTCTGAAATCTGGATTAAAGTAGCCCAGTTTGAATAAATAAGGATGAATTTATCAATAAATCAAATATGTCTGAAGAAATTCTTTTTTTTCTTTCCTTTTTTTGTTTTAACTTTGGTTTTTGAAAACAGGGTCTCATGTCTAGCAGGCTGGCCTTGAACTCCTGACCTTCCCGCCTCCCAAGTACTAGAGTTCTAGACAGGTGCAGCCATATCCAGAAAAGTTTATTTTTAAAATCAATTGATTATTGAGGTTTTTAATCTTCGTGTTAGAGAATGCTTTCTTTTGAAAATAGAGTATGTCAAGATTTTAGTGAGTAAATAAATGCATGAGCAATGGCATTTTTATGTGGTATTTGACTTAGAGAAGTAAGAATTTATAGAACATTGGGGAAGCTGTGTTGATAGAACCATATGCTTTCAAAGAACGTAGGGAAAATTTCTCTGCTTATAAGTCACCAACTAATAATCTTCAATAAACTTCAATAATCTATCAGTAGAACTTTGGATTGGGATAGGTGAGGCTCTAACCTTTAAATAACAGTATAATAAAAGAAAATTAGTTATCTGCTTCTAATAGTGTTAGTTCAAAAGTAAAGAACTATGGGAATTAATGATACTGTTCTGTGGGTGCCCAGCTATGAAGTAACAAGATTAAATAGTATTAAGTGGGGAGAAAAGGAAAGATCTAAGACTTTCTAACAATTATAGATTTATCCTTATTTTATGTGTATGGGTGTTTGAAAGCATGCAAGTGCAGCACGTGTGCGCTGTGTCGATAGAGGCCAGAAGAAGGTGCTGGATCCCATGGAACTGGAGTTATAGATAGTTGTTAGCCACCATGTGTTTTGGGAACTGAAGCTTGGTTTTCTGTAAGGGCAGCCAGTGCTCATCACTGAGCCCATCTTTCCAGCCCCAATATCTAAGACTTTTCATCAAATTTAAAAGATGCATACATGTATAGTTATTTATTTTTGAGAAAATGTGTTCTGAGAGTAAAAACTTTTCCTCCTAGAGCGGGAAAAACATCTGAAACTAAAAGTTTCGCTTTTCTTTCTCTGAGCATCACTACAAAAAGTAGGCCAATATTTTCCTCAGCAAATCAATTAAATGTGTTGGCCCTTTGAACTTTAAAAAAAAAATCCCATTTCAGCACTAGAATGGCACGGTGTTCTTTTCTCCTATTGGGAAACAGCTGTTCCGATGACTTTGCCCAGTTTCATTGCTTTGAACACTGTAGGGCTTCAGCTTGAAGACCATGTCCAGAGATTGGCCCACTCTCCAGACGAAGACCATCGTGTGGCCTTGTGCCTTTGGAATTTCCCATTACTTTCATCTAGGTTTCTATGATGCTGGCAACGCAGAAGATACATCTAGACCACCTAAAGGGCAAAGTTGCAATTCAACTGAAATCCACTTGAAATCTATTCTCATTTGAAGTCTATCTTTTGGGGGTGTTTCCTCTTCAAACACGCAGAAGGTGGAGGCTTCCAGCCTGGTCTACATAGTGAGTTCCAGACCAGCTGGGGAGATCCTGTTTCAAAAATAAAAAACAAAACAAAACAAACAAACAAACCCCCAAGCAAAAAAAAAGGCAAAAATTTAAAAAGCCCCAAACAAAACAAAAACAAACCCTTTTACAGCTCCTATCTCCTCCATGAAAGACACTGGTGATCCTATTGGTATGTGGCCATCTCCTTCTTCCTATTTCCCAGCATAACACTGCTTTCTCGTTGCCTCTAACAAACTGCACTCACAAATCAGCATTTACATTCCTGGGCCTGCTTCTTCAGGGTCTCCAGGTGTGTGTTCTCCACTCAGTGGGCTTCTGATCAATGGAGAACCATTGCTCCAATACTTACTTATGCTTTCTCAAGGTCTCTGAGGAACTGCGCTTTGCCAGATTCAACAGATGCTCCCCAGTCCTTGTCCTACCCGACCTTCTGTACTCCCGACCCTTTGAAAACTTTTCTGTTCATTCTGTGCGACCCCAGTCTCACAGTTCCTCCTCCTCCTATCCTACTTTCTCAGTTTCTTGCACAGCATTCTCTTCTCCTGCATTGTCTTTAAATAAAATGAAACATTTTATTTTGGACCTCATGCATTCCCTGAATGATCTGCTTATGACCTACAACTGAAGACATGCTCCTGTGTCCCCAGCTCTCAAAGCTGTCTTTACTCTAGACCTTTCCTTCTTACCATACATATGTATGGCCAACCCATGAATACATTTTTATTTAGAGGAAGTGCAAGTGCTTCAAATTCAATTCAAATTTTATGCCCAAGCCGGGTTTTATTCTGGTATTAGTGTTTTTTCCTGGTGCTGTGATATAAATGCCCTGAAAAGGAGCTGCTTAGGGGATCAAGCCTTTAGCTCACAGTCACGGTACAGTCAGTCATGGCAGAGAAGTCAGGGTGGCAGGGGCTTGAAGCAGCTGCTCACATTATGTCTGCAGTCTCAAAAGCAACAGAATGGGATGAATACATGCTAGTGTTCGCCCACTCCCTATACATCCCAGGACCACCTTCCTAGTCATGATTATTTCTTTTTTTATTTAATTTTTAAAATTCTTTTATTTTTATTGATGCTTTGTGTATTTCATACATCATTTTCCAATTCAGTTCAGGCATATATCCCCTTCCCTTCCCCCCACCCCACCCCTACCCATCCCAGATCATGCATTCTGCCATAACTTTTCTGCATCTTTCTCTGCTTTTTTGTTTTGTTTTGTTTTCATCTTTTTTTAACAACAAGTGATAATTTGTGAGTATAAGCATCCTTCATGTAAAACGAATTTGCAAGCAGTTGTGCCCAAACCCACATGGCTCATGGGTCCCACCATCCAGCAGGGTGGGCTTGTATGTTCAATCAAGTTGATCAAAAGAGTGTCCAGTCTATTTTGTTGTAGTTTCACCATTCACCCCAATCGCAGCCCTTACATTCTACCACGGCCCCTCTTCTGCAGGATTATTTCTTTTGTAAAAAAAAGTACTTTACAATTTTTATTTTATATGGATGAGTGTACTGTCTGCATGTATGTGAGTGCACCCATACAAATGTGTTCAAATCCTACAGAGGTCAGAAAAGGGCACTGGGGCTCCTGGAACTGGAGTTAGGGCAGTTGTTAGCTGCCATGTGGGTGCTGGGAATGGAATCCAGGTATTCTGCAAGAGCATCCAGTACTCTTAACTGCTGACCCATCTCTCTAGCCCAGGAATGGCTCTTTCTAAATGTGCTCCTATCCACAGTGAAGATGGATGTTTCCATATCAATTAGTGTAGTCAAGATAATTCCCCACAGACAGCTCAATACCCTGACTCCCAGGTTAGTCTAGACTTTGTCAAATTGACACTAACCCTGACATCCCCCTGACCTTGATATGTTCAAAGATTCCAGCTGGAGCCCGGGACTGTTTCTATTTTTCTTAATGAGTCCAGTGATTTATTCCAGAAAAGTGATGGAGAATTTTGTAAAAACACCAAGTTCCTGTTTCTATGGCCTATTTTCTATCCCCCCCCCACCCTGCATCTTGGAGCAACTCCCTATTTCCTATCTCTCAACTGAACCATCTAATGCCAAAATCTGACCTCAGTGTCCTCCCATATCCCCAGAAAAGCCAGACCACAACTTCCTAAAACATCAATTTACTTTTATTATTCAGAACTTTCATGGGATTAGTGCTTATCCCAGAGTTTAGAAGGTATTTTTTCATAGAGGAACTCTTAGGCAAAAGTCTACACAGATAAAATCCAATAAGCTTTCATTTTTCATGAGGTTCTGAAGCATCTCTTCTCTATAAGTTGAAGAACACCGGGCTCTTTTATGAAATGTATCCTTTCTGCCCAGCGAGGCCCTTTCTAGCTCACCAAACCCCCAATTCACTACCCATTTTAACCTGCTGTCATCCATCTTGGTCTTCTTGCCTCTTCCTGGACTGGCCACTTCACTTGGACTGGGGGCTTTGCCATAGTTCTACTTCTAATGTTGCCTGAATGTTGTGTTACCTTGTATAACTGGCTGTCTCTAGGCCATCTTTAAGATTTATTTCATCTCCTCAGAGGCGTAGCTTAATGTTCTTCATGCCTTAACCTTGCTCCCATAGAGACATTGGGTGCATCTAGTTTGGAGCCCTCCAGTATTTTCATACACATCTTCTGGCTTTGTATATGCCTCTACTTACATATGCTGTATGTTTATGTTAGGTTGTTTAGGTTACCCTCTCCCATTAGAGTAAAAGCGAGTGTCACATTATCCATAGCATAGTCTCAGCCTCTAGCAAGATGCTTGCATCACCCTCAGCAGTGATGTTTACATGACTTAGGGGAATTTCTTTTTTTTTCTAAATTAATTATGTAAAACCATACAAACTTTTTTCTCAAGGCATAAATGCATTCACTCTGCCTCCACTTCACAGTGCTGCTATCTCTGATTGTAGGTGTACATCACACCATTCCAATTACGTGATTTGTTTTCCCTGATTCTTACTGAAAATCTTGGACTTAATAAACTTAATTTTCTACCTGGAAATTCTATCTTCTCTTTCTTTTTTTAAGGTAACTTTGAGATTTAGTGCTTTTGCTTACATCATGGATGTACTGAATGAATGGGTTTTATCCATTGCAGTGGGATTTTCTATGTGGCTTCAAGTCATTTTACATGGAATTAGAATGTGATAACCACCTTTATTTCCATGGATGGACAGGAAATGGTCATTCCTAAATAAAACAAACACCTCTTTTACTACAGATTGTTTGTACTGCCAAAAAATCTGTTTATTTCTTCAAAATTTTATACAATAACCGTGGAAAACACTTGTCTTTTTTTGGACTGTTTCTTAGTTTCAGCAAAGGAAAATAAAACTAGTGTTTATTGAACATCAGCTGTGTACCAGGATTGTGCCAGATGTATTTCTTTAATCTTCACAGCAAATGTTTGAGCAAAGGCTATTGTAGCTCTGTTTTTGCCCATAGAAAATAAGAGTCTCAGGGAGGGGGTGGTGAAGCAATTTGTCCTAGTTTCCTGATTAGAAATTGGCAGAGTCTGACTAAGAACTCAGAGCTGCAGTGTTCATCTAAACTCTTTTTAATATGTAACTCTGTCTCTCACACAAGTGGACAAGGGAAGAGAGAAACAATTCTATCTAAGGAAAGGGGATAAATTTCCCATGTCTTTGATCAGGTAAACAGAGCCCTAAGTCTCCTCTTATTATGAGTCCCAGTGGTAAGCAGCATCAATTGGCAACTTTGATTCCCTATACATTGGGCATATCCAGTTCTCTCCTAAGGCTGGGAAACCCATAAGACATAAATTTTGACAATTTGATTTATAAACACTATGAATATGAGAAGTCACGACTGAAAAAGTTATTCTGATCCTCAGTATAGGAAACAAGTGCCTTAGTTATTATTATGTAAAATAAAATATAAAATGTGCTTCCTCCTTGTTGTGAGGTTCCCGCCTCCCAGGTCACCAGCCTGGCCATGGCCCTAGGTATGGCAGTCACGGCCAGCAGTGACTCGACTGTGGGGAGCCACGAGGGAAGTGGGAGGGAGCAGAGTGGTCAGAGATGGTGATAAGCTAACAGTTCTGAAGAAAGACCTAGGGATTGCCTCATTGAGCAAAACTCATTTATTGCAGGGTTTAAGCACTTATATAATTTTGTTGTGCTCTTTGACCAGGAGGTTCTGCAATGGCTAAGTTTTATGGCAGGAAAACTGTATTCCCCCCACTCCATAAGCTTATGGATTGTACCATTTGCCTCCAGGGAATAGGGTTGATATGCTTCAGGAAGGATCAGGCTTGGGAATGCTACTCTTCAAGTTATAATCCCCTGGATTTGTGCTGCAGATGCCTGATGTCTGTTATCATGAGTGGGAGCAGCTCTCATCTCCTGCCGGCCTTCTAGGTATCAGGGGAAGAAGCCAGCTCTCTTATACTCATCCATAATGGATCCATCCAGCCACAAAGAAATGGCATGATAAGAGCATGGAAAAAAAAAATTATGCTGAGACTCTGCCCTGCAAACCAACAGCTGATCTTCATGGTGTCAGAGAGCACTATACAAACCGCTGGAAGAAAATGGTCTCTGAAGCTTTACTACAGACGTCCTGTGCTACATACTCTTTTATTTTCTTTTTTTAAATTTTTTTTAATTTTTTCTTGTGTGTGTATGAATGTACTGGCTGCATGCGGGTCTGTGCACCCATGTAGTGCAATGCTGCAGAGGTCAGAAGAGGGCGTCGGATTTCCCTAGAACTGGAGTTACAGACGGTTATCAGCCGCCATGTGGGTGCTGGGGATCAAACCCAGGTCCTCTGCAAGAGCAGTCGGTGCTCTTAATCACTAGGCCATCTCTCCAGCCCCATACTCTTTTACATCCCAAAGAAGATATAGCAATAGTGGCAGAGTGATAAATGCACACCCAGAAAGAAAAAAAAAATCCAATTTGATCTATGGCCTACTCCCTGGTGGCATATGACACATGGCTGACACTGTAGCCTTGGTGCCTCCTAATGTCAGGAGTCTCTATTGACCCCATCCCCATTAGAAATCTATTGGCATCCCTTTGTCAATAATGCCCCAACTAATATATTATCCAAGCATATGTGCCCATGGAGTAACTTGTTATAATCTTTAATATTTGTTACTATTTGTGCTTTATTTCTAGAATTAAAAGGAGACTGCTAAACAACCCACCAGTCCATTGCAAACAGAACTTAGATAGTCGAAAGAGTTTGAAATGTCACCACAGGGGGAAACAAATGGATCTTCTATCTCTTACTCTCTTTCACCCTCCCATCCAAAGCCCAGGGACTCTTCCAGAAGAGGTTTGTGTGTAAGATTGTAAGGGCAAAGGAGGAGGGATGAATTGTGAGATCACAGCAAAAATGGACTGAATTTGTTTTCTCTTTTCTTTTTATTTGATCAAAATGTTTATGTAAGCAAACCTGGTCAACTGGACTTAGGGACCTTGGGTTTTACAAATCTTAACTCAAATGTTAACTAATTGGGTTTATATGAATACTCCTTATTGTGTATTGCCTATGTGTACTTACTGGTCAAATAAAAATAAATAGAAAGAAGTAATTTCTCAGAAAAGATGGTCAGAATTCCTTTAAAGGTAAAGTAGTATCAGGATACTTTCATGTGTGTTCAAAAGAAAGGTAATCAGTTTTATCTCTACATTGAAAGAGCCCTAAGAAAATGTTGGCCTGCAGTGAAGGGTTCAGCTTCATATAATAATCTTACCTTAAGTTTCTCAGATATGAGAAAACAATATATTATTAATGAAATCTTAACGGTGTACTGTCTAAAAGCAGTCTAAAAACTGCAGTGACATGGACAGACCAAGCTTCTCTTTCCTAAACAATCAGTAACATTTGATGTTCTAGCCTTCTATTCAACTTGAGGGTTTTTTTTTTTTTGGTGGTTTTAAGAGAAGGTCTCCCTGTAACCCTAGCTGTCCTAGAACTCACTATGTAGACCAGACTGGTCTTGAAATCACAGAGATCCACCTGCCTCTGCCTCCTGAGTGCTAGGGTTAAATTCATGTGCCTCCACGCTGGGTTCAGCCTGACTTTTAAGGCTTTGTGTTTTCTTTATGATGGAAAGTGTTTTATGAGTACAGATGGCCGCTGGTTACAGTCATGGATTATATGCTTCCCATTTTCATTTTTTTAAAATCTGGAATACAATATTGGGTGGCATCTCATTTCAAATGCAGAAAAGTAACATGTCAAGTTTGAATTTTTACTCTAGAATATAATTTGGTTCTCAACTAATAAATTTATTCTACTTATGAAAAATGTAAATACAGAAGAAATTGAAGATGTAATAAGAAACCTCCCAACTAGAAAAAGCACAGGCCCAGACAGTTTCACAGCAGAATTCTATAAAACATTTCAAAAAGACCTACAACCATTATTACTGAAACTGTTTAGAAGGATACAAACAGAGGGAATTCTCCCAAATACCAAAACCAGGCAAAGATACAACTAAAAAGGAGAATTATAGACCCATCTCCCTAATGAACACAGATGCCAAAATTCTAAACAGGATACTGGAAAATCGCATACAGACCCACATTAAGATCATCCATCATGACCAAATTGGATTCATACCAGAGATGCAGGGATGGTTCAACATACAAAAATCAATAAACATCATCAAACACATAAATGGAATGAAAGACAAAAACCACACCATCATCTCAATTGATGCTGAAAAAGCCTTTGACAAAATCCAGCATCCCTTCATGCTTAAAGTCCTAGAAGGAATTGGATTGGAGGGATCATTCCTCAATGTAATCAAAGCCATATACAGGAAACCCACAGCCAATATCATCCTAAATGGGGAAATGACAGAAACATTCCCTTTAAAGGTAGGAACTCGGCAAGGCTGCCCCCTGTCACCACTCCTCTTCAATATAGTGCTTGAAACACTTGCTAGAGCAATAAGGCAAGAAAAGGAAATTAAAGGAGTACTAATTGGAAAAGAGGAGTTAAACTATCCCTATTTGCCTGATGATAGATGTTTCTTAAGGGATTGTAAAACTCACCAGAAAATCTCTAGAAACGATTAACAGCTTCAGCAAGTGGCAGGAATCAAAATTAACCTAAAAAAAAATCAATGGTCTTTCTTAACACCAAGACAAGCAACTGGAGAAAGAATTCAAAGAGACCTTCCCACTCACAATAACCTCAAAAACAAAAAAAATAGCTAAAAATGTAACCAAAGAACCAAAGAGCTCTACAACAAAATTTTAAACCTTTAAAGAAAGAAATGAAGAAGACATCAGAAGATGGAAAAACCTCTCCCATGCTCATGGATTGGGAAATTAACATTGTAAAAATGTCCATCTTATACCAATCTTGTATAGGTTTAACGCAGTCCTAAACCAATCCCTGAGAGTTTCTTCATGGGTTTGGAAACAAAAGTCCTTAAATTCATTTGGAAAAACAAAGACCCTGAATAGCAACAAACAACCTGAGTGAAAAGAGCTACACAGGTTGGATCTCTATAGCAGACTTCAAACTGTACTACAGGACTATAATCATAAAAACAGCCTGTTACTGGCACAAAAACAGACCTGTTGACCAATGGAACAAAACCGAAGATCCAACACCTGAACACATACAATTTCAAACACTCATTTTTGACAAGGGGGCCAAGAAGCCACAATGGAGAAAAGACAGCATCTTCGCAAGTGGTGTTGGCAAAATGGATCACCACTTGTAGAAGAATAAAATTAAACCCCTACTTCTCGCCCTGTACAAAAGTCAACTCCAGATGGATCAAAAGACCTCAAAGTGAAACCCCAAACTCTGAGGGTGACAGAAGAAAAAGTTGGCAGCAGACTACAAGACACATAGGCTAGGGAAAGACTTCCTAAATCAGACAGCAAGCTGTGCAAGAATTAAGGTCGACAATTGACAAATGGGACCTCATTAAACTCCAAAAGCTTCTGTACATCAAAAGAAACATCAAGGAAGTGAAAGAAATCCCACAGAGTGGGAGGAAACATTCACTGCAGATACATCTGACAAAGCATTGATTTCCAGATATATAAAGCTACTAAAACAAACCAATGAAAAACAAATGACCCACTCAATAGATGGAGCAAGGAACTGAAAGAGAGATTCACAAGTGAGGAATTAGAGTTGTCTGAGAAACACCTTAAGAAGTGTTCAACATCACTAATCATTAAGGAAATGCAAATCAAAACAACTTTAAGATATCATCTTACTCCAATAAGTCTGGCTAAGATCAAGAAAAATGATACCAGTGCTGAGAGGTTGTGGGGGAAGAGGGAACACTCATCCACTGCTGGTGGGAATGTAAACTCGTACAGCCACTGGAAAGCAGTTGGAGAACCCTTGGAGACTTGGAATGAACTTGCCACCCAACCCAGCCATACCACTCCTGGGCATTACCCTCAAGACTCACCCCACCACAGAGATACATGCATGCCCATGTTTATTGTCAGCTCTCTTCACAATAGCAAGGAGCTGGAACCCCACCCAGATGCCCCTAAACTGATGAGTGGATAGAGAAAATGTGGTACTCTAACAAATGGAGTTCTATGCAGCAGTAAAAGAAAGACGACATCATGAGCTTTGTAGGAAAATGGCTGGGAGCTAGAGGACATCATGCTGAGTGAAGTAACACAGTCCCAGAAAAACAAACGATGAATGGTATCCCTATCTGTGATGCTAGTTCCAATTACCTAGTTTTTTTTTTTTTTTTTTTTTTTTGGTTGGGATTTTTGTTTTATTTTGATTAAATTTATTCTTATTTTTTTTTAACAATCTAGACCTGTGTTCCCGCCCATTCCGCCATTTCTGCAAACATGCTTTTCATCTTTTCTCAGTCTTTCTCAATATTCTCCATGAGGAAGTTGAACGTTTTTGAGCAGAATTCACTGTTTCAGTAAGTTCTTTGATGCAATCCTTTCTGTTGTTATTGTTGTTGTGTTGTTGTTTGTTGTTTCCAATATGCATTATGCCCAACTGCTTTAGAAAAAAGCTCAGGGGGCCCTACACAAGAAATATTACAACTAGGTAATTGGCACTAGCATCCACAGATGAGGATACCATTCATAGTTTGTTTTTCTAGGACTGTATTACTTCACTCAGCAGTGATGTCCTCTAGCTCCAGCCATTTTTCCTCAAAGCTCATGATGTATCTTTCTTTACTGCTGTCAATAGAACTCATTGTGTAGATGTACACATTTTTCCTATCCATCATCAGTTTGAGGGGATTGGGTTGGTTCCAGTCCTGCTATTGTGAAGAGAGCTGTAATAAACATGTCCGTGCATGTTACCTCTGTGGTGGGGTGGGTCTTAGGGTACATGCCAGCGAGTGGTAATGGCTGCGGTGGGTGGCAAGGTTCATTCAAAGTCTGTCCAAGGGTTCTCCAACACTGCCTTTCCATAGTGGCTGTACGAGTTTACATTCCAACCAGCGTGGGTGAGTGTTCACCCTTCCCCCACAACCTCTCCAGCACTTGGATCATTTGTTTTCTTGTTATCCTAGCCATTCTTATTGGAGTAAGATGATATCTTAAAAGTGGTTTTGATTTGCATTTTTATGATTTAGGCTTTTGCCTTTTTTTTTTTTTAAGGATGTTTCTCAGCTATGTCTAATTCCTCTACTTGGTACGTCTCTGTTCAGTTCTTTGCTCCATCTATTCGAGTGGTCATTTGTTTTCCTTTTTCTTTGTTTATTGAAGTAGTTTATATATTCTGGGAAATCATGCTTTGTCAGATGTATCTGGCAGTGAAAGTTTTCCTCCCACTCTGTGGGATTTCTGTTCAACTTCTTGATTGTTTCTTTTGATGTAGAGAAGCTTTTGAGTTTACATGAGGTCCCATTTGTCAACTTGATTGCAACTTAATATCTTGAGCCAGAGCTGCTGTACTAAATGGGAAGTCCTTTCATGCGTCTTGCCTCTAATGCAGACCAATTGCATTTTTCATCGGTCACTAGACTTTGAGAGTTTCACGTTGAAATTACCTTAAAGAATCCATCTTGGGAGTTTTGATTTTGTAACACGGGCAGAGGTGGGGTTTTAATTTCATTCTTCTACAAGTGGTGATCCAGGTTTTGCCAACACCACTTGTGAAGATGCTGTCTTTTCTCACCATTTGTGGGGGCTTCTGGCCCCCCTTCGTCAACATATAAGATGGCTTGTAGAATTTTATATGCTCAGATTGGGACTCTTTCGGTCTTGTTCCATTGGTTTTCAACAGGTCTTGATTTGTTGGGATCCGAGTACCAGTCGCTATTTTATCTGACGTATAGCCCATGTAGTGATAACTTTAATTCATCGGTATAAGAGAATCCCCCTGTGTAGTTTTTCATCTACATGTGGTTGTTTTTTGGCCTATATTCCAGGGTCTTTATGTTTTCCATTAATGAATTATATAAGAATGACTTTTGTTTTCCAATTGTATCGATGGTGTAATTTTTTGAAATGAACATCATCTTAATTTTCTGATTGGAATTGAGTTATAAACTATACAAGGTTTCGGTTAAACTGGACATTTTTACAATGTATTTTCCAATCCATGAGCAGGGAGGTTTTTTTTCCATCTTCTGATTCTTCTTTCAATTTTTCCTTTAAAGTTTAAAATTTTTGTTGTAAGAGCTCTTGTGTCTTTTGGATTTTATGTTTCTAACGTCCTAAGTATTTTATTGTTTTTGGAGCTATTGTGGCATGGGAAGGTCTCCTTGAATTCTTTTTCCAGTTGCTTGTTTTGGTGTAAAGAAAGGCATTGTTTTTTTTAGGTTAATTTTGTATCCTGCACTTTGCTGAAGCTGTTAAATCGTTTCTAGGAGTTTTCTGGTGGAGTTTTTTAGCATTCCTTAACTAAACATTTTCATATCATCAGCAAAATGGTATAGCTTGACTTCCTCTTTTTCAGTTAGTACTCCTTTTAATTTCCTTTTCTTGCTTAATTGCACTAGCAAGATGATTTCAAGCACTATATTGAAGAGGAGTGGTGACAGGGGTCTGCCTTGCTGAGTTCCTACCTTTAAAGGGAATGTTTCTGTCATTTCCCCATTTAAGGTCTATGCTGTGGTTTTCCCTGTATATGGCTTTGATTACATTGAGGAATGATTCTCCAATCAATTCCATTCTAGGTCTGTAAGCATGAGGGTATGCTGGATTTTGTCAAGGGTTTTTTTCAGGCATCAATTTAAAGATGATGGTGTGGTTTTTGTCTTTGATTCCGTTTATGTGTTTTTGATGCATGTTTATTGATTTTCTTATGTTGAAACATCCGCTGCATCTCTGGTATTGAATCCATTTGGTCATGATGGATGATCTTCTTTGAGGTGGGTCTGTATGTGATTTTCCAGTATCCTGTTAGAATTTTGGCATCTGTGTTCATTGGGAGATGGGTCTATAATTTCTGCTTTTTGTTTGTATCTTTGGCTGGTTTTGCTAACTGAGTGATGCTGGCTTCATGAGAGAATATGGGAGATTTTCCTCTGTTTTATCCTTCTAAACAGTTTCAGTTAATAATGGTTGTAGGTCTTTTTGAAATGTTTTATAGAATCTTGGCGTGGATACCATCTGGGCTGGGCTTTTTTTAGTTCTGGGAGGCTTCTTATCACATCCTCTATTCTTCTATGTTATAGGTCTGTTTAAGTTGCTGAATCTTCTTTTCTTGGCTGAGCTTTGGTGATTCCAGGATTTTCAGATATTCATCATTTCTTCTAGGTTTTTAAGCTTGGTAGATACTGGTTCTTGTAATATTCCCATATGATTTTCAAACTTGGTAGAAATATTCCCTTATGATTGTCTGTTGTGATATTTCCCTTTTTTTGTCATGGATTGTATTGATTTGGAGTTTGTTCCTTCTTTCTTTGGTTTAACTGGTAGAGGTCTGTCCCCTATCTTGGTTTATTCTTTCAAGAACCAACTTTTGGCTTCCATTGATTTTTTTTTTGTACTGTTTTCTTTGTTTCTATTTCATTTTTGATTTCTGCTCTGATTTTGTTATTTTCTGTCTGTTGGCTTTAAGGGTTCATCTGTTGTTTGCCTCTAAGGTGCTTTTAGCTGTAGTGTTAGTGTTAGATCATTCACTTTGTGCTCTTTCCTGTTTTTCTAATGTAGGCACCCAGGGGTATAAACTTCCTTCTTAGGACCGCTTTCAAGTTATCCTTTAGGTTTTGTTTGTTTTTGTATTTGTTTTTTTTTTTTTTTTTTTTTTTTTTTTTTTTTTTATTTCTTTCTTATCTCTTCCTTGACCCTTCATTATTCAAGAGTGTGTTTGGTTTAGTCTCATGTGTTTGTAGGCCAAGGTGCTTGTCTGGTGTTGATATGAGCTTTCTTGCACTGTGGTCTGATAGAATGAATGAAATATTTCAATCTTTTGTATTTGTAGAGGTTTCTTTGTGTCCCAGTAATTGTGGTCGATTTTGGAGAATTGTCCGTGGGTGCTGGAGTAGAAAGTGTATTCTCTGGTATTAGAATGGGAATATTCGGTAGAGGTCTAATGAGGTCCATTTGGTGTATCATATCGTTCAAGTCAGATGTCTCTCTGTTTATTCTTTGTCCTGTTGACCTAATCAAAGGACTCTGTGGGGTATTAAAATTCCCCACTATGAGTGTCTGGCATTATTCTGTACTTGTGGTCCTGGAGAATTTTCTTTATAAAGTTTGGTGCACCAGAATTTGGGGCATAGTATATTCATAATTTGTGAAATCTTCTTTGTTGAATTGTTCCTTTGATAAAAGTGTAAATGGCCTTCTTTGTCTCTTCTGTTTCTTTTACTTTGCAAGTCTATTTTGTCTGATAATTAAAACAGCAACACTGCTTTCTTTTTGGGACAATTTGCTTGGACATATTTTTTTTCCCTCCCTTCACTTTAAGTTGGTACCTTGTCCTTGAAGGTAAGATGTGGTTCCTGTAGACAACATGTGGGATTGGATTCTGTTTCCTAATCCATTCTCAGTCTTCATGTCTTTTTGATTGGGGAATTTAGTCCATTAATATTTAAGGTTATGAACTGATAGGTTTGTGTTGCTTCCTTTGCCTTAAATTATCATTTTGTTTGGGTTTTGGTTTCTACTTCTGCAGTTTATGCTTTATTGATTTCTCTTTCTGGTGCCTGGGATTGGTTGCTCCTTTCTTCTTGTTCTTTGAATTGCTTCGAGTGTTCTCTAAAGGGTTGGTTTCCGGACAGCATGCATTCTTTGAGGAGTTGTTTTGTCATGGAAGGTTTTTCTCTCTCCTTCAACATAATTGACATTTTTGGCTGGGTATAGTGCCTGGGGGTTGGCACTATTGTCCCTTAACACTGGAAATGCTTTGCTCCAGTTTCTTCTTGGCTGTTCATATTTTCATTGAGAAAAATCAGTGTAATTCTGATGGATTCCCTTATAGGTCACTTGTTTTGTTTTTTCTCTTGGGCTTTAAGGATTTTGGCTTGTTTTGGGTGTTGCTAGCATTTTTTAACTATGATGTGGTCGTGAGAGAATTTATATTTCATGATCTTGTCTGTTTGGGAGTTCTACCCGATGTGCTTCTTATATTGGTATCGGTTTGTCTTTTTTAGTTTGGGGAAGTTTTCATCATTATCTCTGTTGAGATTGGATCAATAGATTTCTTGGGATTCTGTTCTTCTTCCTCTCATTCCTATGATGCAGAGATTTGATCTTTTCATAGGTGTCCCACAGCTCCTGCTTGTTCCACTTTTGTGTATTTTTAAATTTTTCATAATCTTTCTTTGAGGTTTTTAGTTGTTCTGTGTTATCTTCCAGGTCTGATATTCTTTCTTCTGCTTCTTCCATTCTGCTTCTGATGCTTTTTCCATTCCTTTCCTCTTGAATGGATGAGTGTTTGATTTCCTTTTTCATTTCCTCTTATGATTTCTTTAGTATTTCTGCTTCTTTTTGGAGCTTCTCAATCTCTTGTAGCTCTTTGCTTTGCTGGTTGGTTTCCTTATCTTTTTCAGCATGGGATCTTTTCAATGTTTCTACTTCTTTCCGGAGCTTGTCATTGTCTCTCTCTAGGTCCTTCTTGAGTTCTTCATTCTCTTTTATTAGTTCTTTGATTTGTTCTTTATAATCTCGTAGCTCTTTAAATATGTTCTCAATTGTGTTTCTGATATCTGTGTCCTGGGGCATCCCCAGAGGGATCCCACTGCAGGAGTCTTCCATAGGGTTGGTAGAGCTTGGCGCAGAATTATCCTGCCCCTTTCCAGTGTTGTCTCTTCTTCGTGATCCTGGCATGTGGGCTTCTCCTTGCCTGTATTCCAATGTGAGTCCTAAATGCCTCTTCACTGTGTTGAAGGCTTGCTTTGCTTGCCTCCTTCAGATGCCTTCGTAATCCCAGTTGGGGAGGGGGTTACCTTCCGCTGGCCTCAGGAGATCTCAGATAATTACCTACTTGTAAGTATTTCTTGTGCATGGCCCCTTGAATTTTTGTCCAAAGCAGTTGGGAGTGATGCATATTGGAAACAACAACAACAACAACAAGAGAAAGTACTGCATCAAAGAACTGACTGAAACAGTGAACTTCTCAACACAGTCAACTTCCACATGGAGAATATTGAGAAAGACTGAGAAAGAGATGAAAAGCATGTTTGGCAGAATTTATGAGCTCTGGTGGGGTGGGGGGATAGGGTGGGGGAACACGGGTCTAGATTTGTTAAAAATATATATAAATAAATAAATTAAAAAAAGAAAAATGTAAATACAATTATCTAAACATTGTAATGTTTGTGTTATGAGTAAGGGTCCCTAGAGTGTTAAATATCTTACTCATGTTTACAGATATATCAAGGAAGTCTGTATGGATTCAGGATTCAGGTCTCATCCCCTAAACACAGCCATTTTTGTTAACTAAATAGCATATGCAACTGATTTTAAGTGAAAATTGGAAAAAAGTGAACTTCAGGGCATAAGTCACAGACTGTCAAAATGAGGTTATTTATATTAGTAGGAAAGAAGTCCAATTTATGAAAGCCACAATTTTTGTAATTTTTCTGTCTTCTTGTTTGAGAGTGTCCCCCATGAACATTTCGGATAATTTGTTGAACATGTATATACATAGAAAGTATGAAGACAATTAAATGTTTCTCTGCAGTAGTGTTGTAGACAAAACTCTTAATCAGGCATCGTAGAATGTGCTTACAAAGAGCAGTGGGGAGCCTTCAAATATCAGAGAATGTAAAAAGGAGCTTGATGAATGCATGGGCTTTAGAACTTATGACTCCCTGCCCCTTGACACTGATTCTGTCTCCTGTCTCCTGTCTCCTCTCTCCTGTGGATTCTAAAAGTCAAATTAGTCAGGCTTTGCAGATGCCTACTTAATCACCCATTTATTTGTCTGACCAGTGTTGACTGAGGGTGATATGTTGAGCACTGAGTTAGAGGGCTGGTGTGAAAGTTTATTTTGGATTACTATAATAAACTATAGTATGATTTTCTACACTTAATATAACCTTAGGCTGCATAACTTTATAAAGAAAAGAAATTTGTTTTGCTCTTTGTCTAGAGGATAAGAAAAGGTATTGTATCTGGTACTGGTTGTTCTGGTGCTGACTGAGTTCTGAAGAGGCACAAGGTATAACATGGGCAGAGATGGGAGCTTGTGTGTGTGCACATGTATGTAAGCACATGTATGTATGCACATGTATGTTATGCACATGTATGTACGCACATGTGTCTTGCAATTTTTCTTCTTCTTTATAAAGCTATTAGTTTTCAGTTGTAGGAGTTGTAGGCACTCCATCCATCTTGAGGATGTTACCAAGTTATGATTAATCCCGAAGTGCTCACTTCTGAACAGCAAATAGGATGTGTTAATACTTCACAAATAGAAATTCAATACAAGTCTTAGAGGGAAAAAATCATATTCAAACCATAGGAGCTGGTATATACAGTTGTCCTAGCTTGCTTTCTGTTGCTATGATAAAACACCCTGACCAAAAACAGCTTGGGGAGGAAAGGGTTTACTTGACTTACATGTCCTGAGCATAGTTCATCATTGAAGGAAGTCAGGGAGGTAGCTCAGGACAGGAACGTAGAAACAGGAACTGAAGCACAGACCGTGGAGGAGTTCTGCTTACAGGCTTGTTTCTCTGGCCTGTGCTCAGCCCATTTTTTAAATACTACCTAAGCTCACCTGCCCAGGGTGGCACACCCATGGTTGGCTGCCCTCCCACATCACTCAATAATCAAGAAAATGCCTCACAGATATGCCCATAGGCCAATCCTATAAGAGGAAAATCCCCAGCTAAGGTTCCTTATTCCTGGGCATGTCAAGATGACAACAGAAGCAATCTAGCACAACAGGTACCAGGTTGAGGGAATTTTGTGTGTGTGTGTGTGTGTGTGTGTGTGTGTGTGTGTGTGTGTGTTTGAGACAGAGTCTCTTTATAGCCCCGGCTGTTCTGAAATTCATTCTGTAGAACAGATTGGACTTGAACTCACAGAGATCGCCTGCCTCTGCATCCAGAGTGCTGGGATTAAAGGCATGTGCCACCACACTTGGATTTTAAAATTCTTGCAAAACGTTTCTTATTCCTTTCTATGATTAGTTAACTAACACATATTATTGTCATTTTTGTGGTGCTAATGATGGAACCTAGGGCCTTACAAGTGCTAATTAAATGCTGTACCACCAAGCTACATCCCTAGTTCAGTTAGCACATATTATGGTAGCAAATTCTATGTAATTTTGCTGAATTTTGATTTATAGCCAAAAAACAGGGGAGAATAACTACCAGAGCTTATATACTACCTATTAATAATCAATATACAAGGGAAGCAAGTAAACAAAAAGACATGTCAAAGTACTTTGTGAAAAGGTGACATGCATGTGATGAGAAGAGGAGATACAGAGCTCATGGAAGGTAGTCAGGTGAAGAAGAGGAAAGGCTTCGTAGGACATGAGAGCAGTAGGAGAAGAAAGAGAAGAATTCCTTGTTTAATCTAGATTTTTAAAGGTGCTATTTGCAGTCAAGAAGAGTCAGGTTTTTGGAAGCTTTTTCTGATGCTTTCTCTCATGATCTGCTTACAAGTTGGCGAGCTGAGCATCTGGAAGATTAAAGGGTGATAAAAGGGAAGGCCAAGCTGGGTGTCATGTCACACACCTTTGATCCCAGCACTCTGGAGGCAGAGGCAGGTGGATCTCTATGAGTTCAAGGACAGCCTGGTCTACATAGTGAGTTCCAGGATATCTGGGGCTACAGGGAGACCCTGTCTCAAAAAGAAAAAAAAGTTAAGGCCATAAAACCAAAATTTGAGCAGCTTTCAAGATTCTAAAGGGCAAATTTTATTTCCATAGAACTAATGGTTTCCCACGTATTACCCAATAATGGACACAAAAGCACATAACTTCCAAAAGTTGTTGTTTTTCAACAGTAATTGACACAATCATATATTTTGAATCTTCACTTAAAAGACTTTATTGAAAGCATTTTCCCTGAAGACACTTCATTTATTGTTTCAGAAAAGTCATTGCTGAGATCATTATCCATAGGAAAAAAATGACCTAATTTTGTGCCAGGTTAAAAAACAAAGAAATAAAATTTTCGCCAGTGAAAATTCACTTCCTCATTTTAACAAAGTACTTTTTTTTATTATTGTCACTCTAAGGTGCTGACACCTCATTACTTAGAAAATTTACATGTTTTTCTGATCTGTATATTATAGAAAGAAGACATTTCAAATCTAATTCACTCAGCTTTATTACTTCCAGGACTGATTTAAGATTAAGTTATAAGGAACCACTAACAAGGACTAAAGTCTGTGATTAGAAGTTAGGTGGTGTGAAGAAAAGAAAATCTCTCTCTCTCTCTCTCTCTCTCTCTCTCTCTCTCTCTCTCCCTCTCTCACTGCTTCTCTCCCTATCAAAAGTTATATTCTCATTAAGGGTGTGGTGACAGAGATCCTCCAAGTCCTGCCTGAGCTTGGGTACAGCTTTAATGCACAGCCAGCCAAGTGGACATGAAAAGAAAAGAGCCCGTGTCAGAATATTCTACAAAGAATATGGTTCCTTACTCTATGATGCACCTTGCATCTCTGTTTGGGAAATGGGATAATTTCAGGAATCCAGAGAGCTGCCAAGTCTTCTTAGTTTGCATCTCAGCTTTCTAACCCATCTCTAATGTCAGTTTTTAATTGACACCTTTATAATCTTGCCTCTCAAAGCCAGGTCTCGAATGATCAGTCAGTAGGGAACTTGTTAGAAATGCAGATGCAACTCCACCTCTAGGTGAATCATAATCTGAAATTTTAACTAGAACATAACTTGCATTTTCCAATTCAGTTCACGCATATTTCCCTTTCCCTTCCCCCCACCCCACCCCACACCATCCCAGATCATGCATTCTGCCATAACTGTCCTGCATCTTTCTCTCAGTTTTTCTTTTCATTTTTTAGCAATAAGTGATAATTTATGAGTACAAGCATCCTTCATGTAAAACCAATTTGCAAGCAGTTGCGCCTAAACCCACACAGCCCCTTGGTCCCACCATCCAGCCGGGGGGGGGGGGCTTGTATGTTCAATCAAGTTGATCAAAGGAGTGTCCAGACTATATTGCTGTAGTTTCACCATTCACCCCAATCGCAGCCCTTACATTCTACCACACCCCCTCTTCTGCAGATTGTTCCCTAGGCTTAGAAAAGGGGCACAGGTGGATGAGAAGCAAAACAGTCTACTTTCTCTGGAGCTGTTGTCTTGGACTCTGGTCAATTCTGGCTGTTTCCTTTCATGGGCTGACATTTTGTCCAGGAATAACTTTTCGATCCTACTAATGAAGCACAAGCAATTAGATATATATAGTTATTTAAACAGTACTAATTGTTATCATAGGTTACTTTATCACCTTATTTGCCCAGAGATCCACATTATCTATGCAGCAAACCCATGGAACTGGCACAGTACTGCTTCCTGAATCTGCTTGGATACCAAGTGTAGAGGGGCTTAGCTCTCTTCTGTAACATTCCAGAGTATTTGTATGCAACCTGAAGATATTCCCCCTGTATACTTCAAACCATTTCAAGGTTATTTATAACACCCCGAACAATATCAATGCCATGTAAGTAACTTGTATAAAGTATTATATTGGGGGAAGATAGAAATAAATGACATATTTATTTCAAATGCAATTTTAAAATATTTGCAATCCTTGCCTAGACGAATCCACAAATGAAGAACACATGGGTAAGGAATGCTGACTACCACCTTATTAATAACTACTGAATACAAAGATCAAAAAAACACTCTTGAAAATCTCTTATCTTTTAGTTTTCTTCATGGTATCACATTCTTGTGATTTTTCAAAAACTGTCTTGACTTCCCTGTACTTCTCAGTGGATTCCTTATTCCCTCTCTCCTCCTCAGCTACTATTTTGATTTTCTGGGACATACGAATTTTAACTTTCTATTTCAGAGAGATCACTTGGATTTCCAGAACTTTGACGTTTCTGCTTTAATAATTAAAAAAATATTTTCATCAAGAATCTAGTGCTTTGCTTTAAAGGGTTTACTCATGTTTAGTTAGTTGTTTTGAGTTCCTTGTTTATCTCTTGTTTGAAGACATCACTGAGAGAGGAAGAACACAGAGATCAAAGTCAGTGTGTGTTTTAAATCAAACCCTGGTATCTAATTATAGGGTAATTTTCAAGTAGCTGTGAGTCAGGCATGCTAAGTACTTCAGAGGTGTTAGTCATTTAACCATAGCAAAAGTCTTATGGAGTAGGTAGTTTTATTGCTTCCACTTTGCAAACGAGTCTCAAGACGCTTAGAAAGAGTGAGAATTGTCTCTCAGCTTCTAGTCAGAACCAGAACTGAATTCTAATATGCACCTGCCTCCTTTAACATTTGATGAGTAAGCCAGAGGATGATGTGTAAGGTGTGGCTTCAGTATTAAGAATTTTGTGACAACTCTACTTAGCTGGTTTTTCAATCTATTTCACTCAAATAAAGCTAAGGACTCAATATGACTTCTATTCCTAGTCAGCAACTGGGACCTGATATAGTGACATGTGAACAAACAAAACTTTTTTAATAGTCCAATTTGAATTACCCAAGATTAAACCAGTGTATTTTAAAATGAGTTCCCAAAAGTTTGTAGGGGCTTTTCAAAACATTTATTACATTTTAAGTGATAAGCAAATTCTTTAATTCTTTATTATCTTTGGGCTAGTCCCAGAGCTGGTTTGCCACTTACCATTTTAATGCTCAGCATTTACTACTTTTAAAATGAAGATAATTTCTCTGTTATCTTTGGGCTAAGCTGGGAGCCGTCTTCCTCTTCCTTTTAAGGAGTGGCAAGGGGAAGAGCATTTCGCCTGCTCTTCCCCTGTGGCTTAAGGGGTAGACATCCATAGGAAAATAGCTTGTGCTGGCAATATTATATTCCTTAGCTGTTCACGAGGGCATACTATTTTTATTATGGAGCTGTTTTTGTCCTCCTCTTGATCATTGAGTCAGAGGGCCAACCTGACTTGTGACCCTTCAGAAGACAGTTGAGATTTAAAAAGCTTGGGTCTGAAGTAGGAGGTCCAAATCTTATGCTCAGTTCAGTCCCTCAAACTGCAGCCAGCCAGCCAGGACATGGCATGCAGGCTGCCCCTGTAGCTTCAGGAGATTCACTGTTTCTATAATACTGGGAAACTTACACCTAGCCAGGTAGTATGGCCAGGTAGCATGCCCTCCTACCCAGCTCTACTTGCATCTCCATGGAGCCCATTTTCCCTGAAGCTCTGAGCGACTTGTTTTTCCTAATTCAAACTTTTGTTAACTGTAAACCTCCTTGTCAACTGACCTTCCCCTGGTCTGCTATAACTGTGATGATCTGATGTATCTGTGGTTGACGGCTCAGCCCCCAGGACCGTTTTAAGCTTTATAAACCCTGCTCTGCTTCCCCTCAGGGTCAAGTGTTCTTTTGGGCATTAGACCCTTTTTGCCTCTGGCTAACAAAGGACTCTTAATTTGACCCCAAACTGGCATTTCTCTGAGAGAACTATAATCCCATCTCCAGAGCCAGCTTCTCCACTGAGTTAAAAACATCAGAGTACAATTTACTAATATTTAAAACTATTAGGTCTTGCATTGGGAATAGGAAATGACAAAAGTCAGAATATTTATTTTAAAGTGGCAGTTAACACTCATAATCAAGAAGAACCCAGTCAACACAAGTATCCAACTTTACCATTGCCTAACTTGAATTTCTCCCTGGCAGTATTTGGGATGATATGATGTTTGAAGGGTTATACTCACAAGTACTTAGCTTGTGTCTGCAATTGCCAGCAAACTAAAGTATCCTCTCTCTTATGATAGTAGTTTGCATTAGAGGCCATATTTTTTAACCAGGCATAATGGCATCTGTTTTTTTTTAATTTTATTTGTTTTTGTATGTGTATGAATGTACTGTCTGCATGTAGATTTGTGCACCCATGTCGTGCAATGCCGTGGAGGTCAGAAGAGGGTCTCGGATTTCCCTGGAACTGGAGTTCTCCTGGAATTGGAGTTACAGACAGTTCTTTGCTGCCATGTGGGGGCTGGGGATCGAACCCGGGTCCTCTGCAAGAGCAGTCAGTGCTCTTAACCACTAGGCTATCTCTCCAGCCTGATGGCATCTGTTTTTAATCTGAGTAAGCAGGAGGCAGAGGCAGATCTCTATGAGATCCAGGCTAGCCTAGTCTACCTAAGCATGTTTTAAGTCAGCCGGGGCTGCAGTGAGACTCTGTGTCAGAAAACATAAATAAATGAATGAATAATTAAATAAATAGAAAGATAGATAGACAGATAGATATATAGAATTAAAAAATTCTCTGGTTAAACTTCAAGCAAGGCTTGAATCAGAGATCTAAGTCAAATGGATACAGGCTAGGAACCCCCGAATAAATTTCCCTTGTTTTGCTCTCTAGAGCTTTAAATTCCTCCCTTTGTGTACAACCATGAGAGGAGAGGCCTTGCTAGATGTAGTGGTTTAATCTCAATGATAAGATCAGAATTAGCCTGTGTCTAATCCTTTTATATTAGAGACCCTAAGGATGGCATAGCCTATTTGAAATAGTTGCACTCATCAATGTGGCTTCCAATACACTCTGAACTTAATGACTTAATTTTGCCTGGTAAACTGGTCTTGTCAGTGAAGGACCTACCATTCCTAAATCTTCTGGAGTAAACATTGGCTTTACAAGTATTATGGGAATCAATCAACAAACTTCTAATGATTGTAAGTTAAGGAGAGTCTTGATTGGCTTCCTTATTGGGTAAATTATTAAAATTTTCTTAAATATTCCTTTTGACCTCTTTTCATTTTATAATTTGTGGGTAAACATGATAGAGCACAGGATGAATTCCTCTTTTAAAGAGGCAGCATTATGACACCAACCAGGCAGACAGGGAAAGAGTTTCAGATCCAAGAGGGGGTGGGACTTGGAGACTCTGGGCAGAAAGAGCCAAACCAAGTACAATGCTTCTCCTTAGTTTCTTCCATTGCCTTTTGACCCAGGGAAGGGCGCTGCTGGGAAGACAAGTAGTAAATGTCAGAAGGCCATGTGATTCAACCAGGCATAATTCTCTTGGAAGAATACATTTTTTAAAAATTTTATTTATTTATTTGTGTGTGTATGAATGTATTGTCTGCATGCAGGTTTGTGCACCTGTGTCGTGCAATGCCGTGGAGGTGGAGGTCAGAAGAGGGTGTCGGATTCCCCTGGAACTGGAGTTTAAGACAGTTCTCAGTCACCGTGTGGGTGCTGGGGATCAAACCTGTGTCCTCTGCAAGAGCAGTCGGCCTTCTTAACTGATAGGCCATCTCTCCAGCCCCACATTTTCTTCTAGACAAGGCTACATACCTAATTGAATTTGGTTCCAAAAAGTTAAATGCTTTAACTGTTTTTAAGCAGTAGTTTAATCGGGCATCAGATTTTTCCCTCAATATTCCAAATTAACTTTCTCATGGTTGGAATATCAGTGAAAATATTTCTGAATAACAGTTAAAGCTTCACAAATATGCTTTGATGGTGCTGTAGTTCTGATTCTTTTAAGTAAATTCATTAATTGCAATGCATTTGTACAAAATTCAGGAGATAAAGAGATCCCTGTAGTGAAAGTGGAAAGACAAAAGAGGAAGTGAACATTTGAGCATAATTCCTTACAATTTGGGTCTGATTTAGGAGAGAAAGAAAAGTAGAAAATGGATAGAGTCAACATGTACCTGTGCAAGCTGTCTAGGAAGCCTTGTCACCCACTTACTCTATATATGACTGAGACTGCCCAAAAATTTCCCTTTATCCTCAGGGCTTTTCCAGGCACCTATCCTCATCCTCTAGTGGTCTGGCACAAGTTATCCAGGAAAACCTTGTTGTTATTGTCATCTAATTACATGTGTGACTACGATGGTTTCTATTTCCCTTTTTCCTCAGGACTTTCCCAGCCACTGATTTGTGAGTTCAGAGTAAAGAGTCTCATCCCCACACAGGTACCACAATGTGTCTTTATTATGCCAACATTATAATTACCTAAATATATAAAAGCCTAACTCTTAATTTTAGTTTCTAAGAATGAGTTTGAACTTGGAGGACACTTGTTCTTCTAGATAGCTCTTGGGACTCTCTATCTCCTGAAACTATGCTGAGAAATTTGTCTTGTTGGAACTCTCTCTGAAACTGTGTCCCAAGTCCAGCTCCACCAATAATTTTGTTCCAAATTCTCTACTCCCTACTTAATTGGGCAAGTACAAGCTTGGTTCCACCCTAATCTTAATTGAGTATCGATCCTTTGGTAGAATATCGTTTATCCTAGATCTTGCATCCTTCCCAGTCTCCATTATGTCCAATGGAGATGAGGCACCAGTTTTCATCATTTTGATATGTTAATTCTTAATCATACCTTCATGCATTCGTTATCTTTTAGAGTGCCACATTTAGGACAGCCAGAAAACCAGATCAGGTGCCGAGGTCATGACACAAGAGGACGTGGTCTTGCTGCGGTTAATCAAAAGTCCTTAGTCCAGATTATGCCCATTTTCTTGAAAAAACAGGACATAACAACATTAACAACACATGAGTTTCTTTTCTTTCCTTGAGACAGAGTTGTGCTCCTAGTCCAGGCTTGCCTTAAATTCCCTATCCTCTTGCCTCAGTCTCCTGAGAGCTGGTATTACAGGTTTGCTCTGCTATAGCCATCTAGCTTCTGTATTTCTGTTTTTTTTTTTTAACCTTCTGTGTTTCTTTTATGTTTCCTTTCTATACTTTTATCGTGTGTGTGTGTGTGTGTGTGTGTGTGTGTGTGTGTGTGTGTGTGAACAGAATAACTTGTTGAAGTTGGGTGTCTCCTTGTACCATTTAGGTCTTGTTGTTCACTCTCACGTCTCTAGGCTTGGAGGCAGAAGCCTTTCCCAGCTGAGTAATCTCTTTGGTCATGCCTTCCATATTTCTTAAAATCACTGCAACTGTTCATTAGCTCAGAAATTATTAAGCCGGTATTACTTCAGATATTTCTTCAAATCCTATAGAGTAGCAAACTGACACAATGAGAATTCAAAAATATTCGTCAGCAGAGAATGGAGTAATCAAGATTTTATGCGTCTAATTTGAAGTTATGTGCTTTGCCCTGTTCTGCACAACCCCACAATCATGAAATTCGGCAATATAGAGATTATATCCATTGCCAACTAGGGAAAGTATAGCCCAGGTTGGCTGTTTTGGATCAAGCTTGTATAAGCGGAAGAGCTGAGATATGAATCCAGGTGTCCGGATTCCTGATTCACCTGTTTTTTGATGATGCTTCCATGCAAAACTCTACAAGCACTTGAAGAATGGTTTGAAAGATTGAGTAGACCTTTAAAATACCCCAAATTTACTATTACCTGTATTAGTTTATGAATCAAATGACTTTTGTCTTTAATAATCTATATCTACTCTATGTTTTGATCAGCTTTTTTGGAAGCAAAATGTGCTTTCCCAAAGAAACAGTAGTTGAAACAGAAGTTAGATTTATAAAATAGCCAACAAAATTTCCTTAACCCTCAGGAGCATGGAAATTCAATGTTCATGGAAATCACTAGATTTTAATGACTCTTAGTTCTGCGGACTTACCTTGGGAGATTTTTCTTTCTGGGGAACATGAATTAAAGCAGTTCAGTTGGGAGAGGAAGGATAAAGGTAAATACAGAGTATGTCCATTTATTATTCAAAGGTACATTGATTAGTGATTACATCCTCCTACAGTAATTCCATGAGAGTAGGAGCATAATGTTCCCAGGTTTGTCTAAGGGAACAGCCATGTACATTACTGCTTAAGTTTTCAAGAATCACATCCTCTATTCCTAATCCCCAACACTCACAAAAAAGTTATTCATTTTGGAAATTGAGTTCACAGCTCATTAAATCTCGTAGTTCTTTGCAATCCCTACTGACCAAGTGATGTTAGAAAAATCTTCCAGGAAAGAGACCAATGAGCAACTCAATATCGGCAGCATAAATATGAAATGAAATTGCATGGTAATGCCACAAACTATCTTTGTAAGACCCTTAAACTGGCCAGAAATCTTCTTTTATAGCATGTAGCTTACCTTTTGGCAAAACAAACAAATGCATTGAGTCCCAAGGCACTTTCATATTTTAGAACTTTTACTTTCATCTATTCTCTAGTGGAAATGTAAGGGACTTTTCTCAGTTTAATTTCTTCTTTGGAATCCTAAAGCATTTCCCTTAGGCGTTTTCCATACTTTTTGCAAACCCATTTTCCCCCTTTACTAAATGGTGCCTTTAAGCCACTATATAGAGCATTTACTTTAAGATACACAGAATAGCTACTCCCAGAGCATTAGAACATTGGTTATTTCAGAAAGAAGCTTGACCATGGCAAGTTCGATGGAATTTAGATCAAGATCTCAGATACCCTAGCTTTTAGCTCCTTGTATCCTCTAAGAAGATTAACTGAGGGACTTTGAGTGCCAGGTGGCTGCCATGCCTAAACACTGCTCCTGCTGTATGTTTCAGAACTCAGATCACTAGGCCTCAAAACTTGCTGGTACTGTGTCTTACTGCTTGTATTCCTGGGGACTCTGACTTTGATGAGATTGGGAAAGTCTTAGAAGCAAGCTCTCCTTGACCTTCTTGCTCCCCCTTCTCTCTTTCGGTTCTCTCTCAAGTAGCCCATAAAAACTAGAAGTTCATTATGCCCAAATGGGGTCACAAAAACCGAAATTTCTCTCCCCATTTCAATCTACAAAAGCTAGAAATGTTACTTTTTGACCTTCTCTTCCCTTTGTGTGTGTGAAGCATGGTCATAAGAGAATTCACTCATCTACCTTCCCTGAAAATAGACTCTCATTCTTGAAGGGTCCTGCACCGTACCCAGCTGGCCAGAGAATGCTGTACAGAAAGGCCAGAAAGAATTTGAGCAGACAGGCCCTGCTGAGTTCCCCTGGGTCATTACCATGAGGTCACGTTCCCTTTGTGTAAAATCACATTTCTGCTTGACTGGACATTCTTCATTGAATCCAAGCAGTTTTCCCCGAGCTTTGGGTCTATAGTTTGGAAGGCTCCCATGTCAGGCGTTTTTTGTTTTTTTTTTTCTTCGTCATTTGTCCTTTTTTTATCATTTGTCTTTTGTTATAGGAGTGTCAGTCATGATCCTTTTCATGGATAAGAAGATATTACTTCTCCTTCCTTGCATAGCAGCAAATATATATGCTGTATATTTTTAAGGTAGTCTTGATCATTAGTAAATTCTAAATCACTATTCAATCATATACTTTTTTCTTTAAGCCTTTGTGTTAGTATTTCTAATAACTCTCATGGATTCCTAGGAATGGTTCTGGTACCATTAAAATCTGGCTGCCACACCAGTTCTTAGAAAATTGATGTACTCAGGATACTTTTGCAAGGATGAACAGAAAAAAAATCCATTTTCTAGATTCACACAGTACCTATTTTAGAAATACACATGGCTTTCATGTAGTAGCACCAAAATTCATTCATTAGGCATATTCAGGAAGTTAATGTCTTAAAAAGTTTAGGAATATTCAAAATGATCTAATGACACAGATAAATTAATGTGAATAGCATCCTTCAGTTTTAGCTCAGACAATTAATATCGTATCATTTCTTACACATGATGGAATTCATTGATTTTGATGCTAAAATGTAAATTTGGGGCTGGAGAGATGACTCAGTGGTTAAGAATACACAATTCTTTTCCAGATGACTTGAGTTTAGTTCCCAGCGCCCATTTTTTTTGCCTAACAACCACCTGTAATCAGCTCAAGGAACTGCAGCCCTTTTCTGACCTCCTTTGGGACCTGCACAGAAGTGGCATTCACACAAACACACACACACACACATACACACACACACACACATGCACAGATTTTTTTTAATTTT
Organism: Rhizomys pruinosus; assembly: GCA_009823505.1. Classification (NCBI taxonomy): domain Eukaryota; kingdom Metazoa; phylum Chordata; class Mammalia; order Rodentia; family Spalacidae; genus Rhizomys; species Rhizomys pruinosus. The sequence goes on along the minus strand of VZQC01010960.1, from coordinate 899,980 downwards.
TGAAAATTTAAAATTGTTAGTTTTTAAAACTTCATTAGGAAATTGATTGCTTAACTGTAGAATGCAAGGTATACAATTAAGCAAGAAAAATATATTATATAAATATAATATAAAATAATATATTACCACAGGAGAAGCAAAGTAACTTAAAAATCTCGACATAAGTCCAAGTCAGCATGAATTATTTCCTTCTTACTGGCAGTGTCAGTCTGTAGGATGACTGCCTAAAATTACCAGTTTGCAACTTAGGATGACATATTTCCTCAATCACTTGTGTGTAGGATTGGTTAATTTCATTTCCCAGAAAATCAGTCAAATTTTAAGGCTGTATTTATTTAACATGACTCCATGAATTTGGACTCTGACTTTCATAATACATAAATTTCTTCTGAACTATAGAGAGAGAAACTGTAGCAATAGCCGAGCTAATTTTCCTTTGTTAGCAATGGCCGTGCACATTTGGGTGTGTATCTGGTCACTGCACTAAATAACATGCTCAAACAATGCTCATGAAATATAAGTGGGGAAACATGAGAGCTTTCTTTTGTCAGTGAGGCTGTCATTAACCATGTTATCAGTAAGTACATTCTAACAAAATATTCATCTACTCTGAAAAGATTGTCTTTATAATTTTCTCTAGTAATAAGAAACACAAACGCCACCCTCAGTATAGTGAAGCAAATCTATTTTTGTTCAGTTTGCTTATTTTATTTTTAAAGTTTTCCTCCAGTGATTCTGGAAAAGATGAAACCCTCATAGGTTAGAAGCCAACATGAGAGATTTCCACAATATACCAGCGTATTTCAGAAAAAGCACAGAAACCCTCAATTTTGCTCACTAGTTCTGATGTGGGGCCTGTGTAAATTTTACAGTGCTGTCTGGACAATTGCGATGCAAAGAACTCGTGGCCTAGAACATCTAGTGATTTACATTTATAAGCAGTGATGTAGTTTAAAAGCCTCTGAGTAACTTTTGGAGTTAATCTTAAGATAAATTCTTTATTACTCCTTTTGATAGTCAATTTTTTTTTTGGTCTTTTTGAGACAGCGTCTCCCTGTAGCCCCAGCTGTCCTGGAACTCACTATGTAGACCAGGCTGGCCTTGAACTCACAGAGATCCACCTGCCTCTGCCTCCTGAGTTCTGGGATTAAAGGCATGCACCATCACACCCAGCAGTAATAGTCAAATTGAAAACTGAAATTTAGCTGGCAGGAAATAAGATTCAGAGTTCTAGTTAATTAATTGAACTTTCATGACCTGTATTAAAATAAATCATGTTTACTGAATGAATATATACACATATCCTTCGGAATTATATTAAATGTCAAAACATTTTTTAAAATATAAAAAGTTATATATACATATATTTATTACCATCTGCCATTTTAAGGTCAACAGTAAATCAGAGACACAACAGATAATTAAAACTTAAAACATCTATATTTCAGCAACATGGAAACATTAATTAAACATGGAAACTTTAAAAAAAGGAAATACAAACACACACACACATGTACACATGAACACAAAAATAAGCACACAACTCCTCACACTTTCCTTTTTTGTTTTTAGAGAAGTTTTCAATAGCCACTTAAATTTTGTTTTCAATAAAAATCTAATAAAGAGATTATGCTGTCATTCAATCACACATTTAATGTTTAGCAAATTCCTGTTTTGTCCTAGTAAATTTCTGTTCTGTCTTGACTATGTTAGCAAGTAGGAAATTAATGTTGAAGAAACACAGTGAGGATCCTGGCTTCATGGGTCTAACCTGAAGAACAAGCCTGAGTTATGTGCAAAAATTATCATGGTATTAAAACTCTATGGTTCTCCCATTCCAAAGAAAAAGAAGCAAAGCATTTCAGTGAGAGAGAAAAATGAAAAGACTCTGCAGAAGAAAACCTAGACAATTCTGGCACTGAAATAAGTCTCCCGCGAAGCAGAGCAAATCATAAAAAATGATTTAAGAGTAGAGAGACGGAAAGCAACTCAGGAAACCATGGAAGGCCTTATTAGAAAAGAAGAATTGCAGCTTTGCCTGAGAGAAAGGAAAGCCATTTGAGAACTTTAAAGTAGAGACAATGCATTTACATTTTGAAAATTGTAAAGAATAGATTGAAAAGCATCAAAACTGGTAAAGGAGGCAGCTAGTCAGCAGAGAGTAGGTTTGTGACTTTTGAAAAAAGTTAGGACTTGGGGCTGGAGAGATGGCTCAGCGCTTAAGAGCACCAAATTCTCTTGAGGAGGACCGGGTTTGATTCCCAGTACCCACATGGTGGCTAAGAACCATATTTAACTCTAGTTACAGGGGAATCTAACGCCCTCTTCTGACCTCCGTGGCATTACAGGACACAGGTGCACCAATCTACATGCAGACAGTACACTCATACACATAAAAATAATAAATAAAAAAAAGTGAGGACTGTAGAGTAAGATCTGTTTAGGAGGCTAACTAGATGCTACAGCAGATAGAAGGATGTACTCAAATGTCTGTCATGGGAAACTGAATGGCTGTTTTCTCACTCTTTGTGCTGGATAGCTTTAGTGTCAATTTGACATACCCGGGTTGAGGGAAACTCAGTTGGGAAATTTCCTCTATTGGACTGGCCTGTGGCCATGTCTGTGGAGTACTTTCTTGATTGTTGAGTGGTATGGGAGGATCCAGCCCACTGTGGGTAGTGCCATCTCTGGGCATGTGTTTTTTTACTGTATAAGAAAGCAGGCTGAGCATGGTCCAGGAGAGCAAGCCAGTAAACAGCATTCCTCCATGGCCTGTGCTTCAGCTCCTGTTTCCAGGTTCCTGCCCTGAGTTCTTACCTTGTGTGCCCTCAGTTATGATCCGTGACCTGGGAGATGTAAGATGAATAAACCCTTCAGTCCTCAGGTTTGTATTGGTCAGAGTGTTTTGTTACAGCAATGGAGAAGCAAACTAGAAAACCCTCTGAGACTGAAAACAGGCATGGAAAAGATTCTGAGTCAAATTTTTGAGTACAGTTTCATATTGAGGTGTAGAGTTGGAAACAGGGAAGGATTTGGAGTTCAGAGAAGGGTCAGATATGAATCCAAAACCCTGGGTGTGAAGGTGGCAGAATCAATGGGACACAGACAATCATCCAGGGAAGGAGATGGGACAAACAAAATCACCCAGGGAAGGAGATGGGACAAACAAAATCACCCAGGGAAGGAGATGGGACAAACAATACAGGAAGAAGAATCAGCCAACCAAGACAGAAGCAGCAGTCAGAGGGAGAGGAGAGGCACTGAGAGAGAGTGTGCTCAGAGGCCAGCTGAGAGGATGCTGCAGAGTAAAGGACTCTTGCTTCAGGAACTGCATTCAGCTCATCAAGGATTCTTGCTCTCTGCGTACAGGCACATGAGAACATCTATTTCCTGGATTTGTGACCATGCATTCAGTTTGGGTTGAAGAGTTGTGGAAAAATAATTGTATGTTGATTCTGAACAGAGATTACAATGACCTTTAACTAGCACATCCTCAGTAAAGGACAACTGTTTAGAATGGAAGTTGCTTTGATTACCTGAACCATTAAGTTACTAAAATAAGCAAACTCTCTATGCTATTCCTCACTAAAAGAGAATGAGAGTGAGAGGAGGACCTTTGGAAACATCTGACCCTGAAGTTGTTCTTTTAATTAAGAAAATATTTTTTATTTATTATATTTATCAAGGCAATGCAATGAGCCAAATTCCTAGCCAGAAGCCAAGATTGATCTGTGTGTCTGTTTTCTGCCAGTATTTTTATTACTATGGCTAGGCAGTATATCCTTAGATCAGGTGTGATAGTACCTCCTGCAATATTCTTTTCTTGTCTCGTCCAGGGTTGCTTTGACTATCCTTGATCATTTGTGCTTTCATACACATTTTAAGATCATTTTTATAACCATGAAGAATAACCCTAGAATTTTTATTGCAATTGCATTGATCTGTAGCTTTTATTTTTTGTAAGATGGCCATTTTCACAAGACTAATTCTTCTAATCAATGAGCATGGGAAGTCTTTCAATTTTCTAGTGTCTTCCTCAATTTCTTCCTTCATGTTTTAACATTTTTATTATAGAGAACATCATTTCTTTGGATAGAATTATTCCAAAGTATTTTATTCTTTATGGCTATTATAAATGGAATTGATTCCTTGACAGTTTTTTTTCAGTATGCTTGTTGTTGATATATAGGAAGGTTATAAACTTTGTTAATTTTGTATCCTGAATCTGCTTAATGTGCATATCAGCTCTAAGTGTTTTTTGATGGAATTCTCTGTATAGAATCATATCATCTGTAAATAGGGATATTCTGACTTCTTTTCCTATTTGTGTTCCTTTTATTTCCTCCTATCTTGAGACTCTAAGACTGCAAGTACTAAATTAAATAGGAGAGGAGAGAAAGAAAATGATTGTCTTGTTCCTGATCCCAGCAGTGGGTGGAGGGGTTCTTGGAGTTTTTCTGTACTTAGCATGATGCTGGTTTGTTGTACATGACCTTCACATTGTGCTGAGCTGTGGTCCTTCCATTCCTAGCTTCTCCGTGACTTTTATCATGAAGGGATATTAGATTTCTGTTAAAGGCTTTCTCTGGATCTATTGAGATAATCTTGTGATTTTTTCCTTAGGGTTCATTTATGTGCTGGATTACATTTATTGATTTATATGTAGTGAGGCATCTCTGCATCTCTGGAGTGATATCAGTCTTTACCGATGTGACTTTGAATTCAGGTTGCAATCATTTTTATTGAGAAGTACTGCATTTATGTTCATCAGAGATATGAGTCTGTTATTTTCTTTTTCTGTTGTGACTTTATCTGTTTTAGTTTAGGGAAATACTAACTTCATAAAAAGACTTTGGAATATTTCTTCCTTTTCTATTTTATGGAATAATTTGAGTGGTATTGGTGTTAGTTCTTTGAGGATCTGGAAGAATTCTGCATTGAAGCCATCTGATCATGGCCTCTTTTAATTGGGAGGGTTTCTATCACTGTTTAAATTCCATTGCTCTTATAGATATGATTAAATTGTTTATTTAATACTGGGTTAATTTTGGTAGGTCTTATGTGTCTAGGAATTAATCCATTTCTTTTCAGAATTCCAAGAGGTTTTAAAGTTACTTCTTTATGATTTTCTGCATTACATTGGAAGTGCTCTAATTTTTTATATAGGCAGTTAGAGGTACAAAACTTCCTCTTAGGACTGCCTTTACTGAATCTCACAGATTTTTTTGGTGTGCTATGTTTCCATTTTTGTTCAATTCTTGGAAATTTCTCATTTTCTTATTAATTTCTTCAGTGTCTCATTTGTCTTTTAATAGTGTGTTCTTTAATTTCCATGAGTCTGTGTTCTTTCTATAGTGTGTCTTGCTGTTGATATCTATCTGTATTCTGTTTTGGTCCAATAGAATAAATGATAGTGTGTCACTTTTCTTATATTTATTGTGGCTTGTTTTGTGTCCCAATATATGGTCTACTTTGGAGAAAGTTCCATGAGCTGGTGACAGGAATGTGTATTTCTTAGTGTTTGGGTGGAATTTTCTCTAGCTATCTGTCAGGTCCATTTGATTTATGGTTTGTTTTAACTCTAGGGTTTCTCTTTTTTATCCCCAGATGAGCTGTCTATTCTTCATAATGGGGTACTGAAATTTCTCACTATTACTATGCTGGGATTAATCTGTTGCTTTACACAGTATTTGCTTTTTGAAATTCTGTGTACCTGTGTTTCATGGATATATGCTTAGAATTGAAATATCCTCTCAATGGATTTTTCCCTTAATGAAATTGAAGTGACTTTCTTCATCTCTTCTGAATAGTTTTACTCAAAGACTGTTCTTCTCAATTTCAAATAATTATTCCTTCTTGTTTCCTAGTTTCATTTCCTTACAGTAATGTTTTCCATCCTTTTTTTTTTTTACCCTGAGATGGTGTTTATCTTTGTTAGTGAGGTATGTTTCTTTGCATCAAAAAGATGGATTCTGTTTTCTTTTTTCCGATTTTTATTGAAGCTTTGTGCATTTTGTACAAAATTTCCAATCAAGACCCATTCCCCATTCCTCCCCTCCCCACCCCACCAAAGCTCATGCATTCTGCCAAACATGTTTTTCATCTTTTGCTCAGTCTCTTTTCAAATTTTTGATGTAGAAGTTTACTGTTTGGAGTAGAAGTTCACCATTTCAGTTAGTTCTTTAACCTAGTCTTTTTGTTGTTGTTGTTGTTGTTGTTCTTGCTGTTATTGTTTCTTCCAATCTGCATCACTCCAAAATATGCATATATGAATGCCACATATATCTTTTAGCATCTTCAGCTTGTGATTTCTTTCTTTCTTTTTTTTAATTAGGCTGAAAGATGTCATGTTTGAAGGCTCCTCCTTGGCAAGCCCAAACAACCATCAGTCCTGGCCTTGTGCTCCACACTGGGGTTTTCCCTTCTCCTGGTCACCAAATGAGGTCCAGTAAGCACAAGGTACTGTCTTGATCCTCCTGTACTGGTCTCTGTGATACAGCCTGGGTAGTCCAACAATGGCAATCAATACTCTGAAAAGGCTGAAACCCCAGTAGTAGCTCAGTTCACAAGCTGGATGTCTCAGCAGTCCACATTTGGCACTGAAAATTTGCAGGATTCTTGGAGAGACATGGGTCTTCAGTCCATATTGGAAGGTTGAAAAGCTGTATCTCATGTCTTTGAAGGATGGCAGTGGTAGCTGTAATTGCCAGTAAGACAGGGAAAACAATTGTGCTCTTTTTTTTCTTTTTTCTTTTTTTTTCCTTTTTACTAAGATCTCAAGTTTTATATCTGAAGTATAATTTCTCAGGCTTTACTAATTATTTCTGGTTATACTTTCCTTTTGGATGCTTAAGGCCACCTTGTTAGCCCATGTTAAGTTGAGGATCTGGTCCTCAGGGGTTTTTTTGGGGGGGGAGCCCCTGGTTCCTTTTGGTTTTTCATTTACCAGTTCCATCCATTCTCAGACAAAGTCTGGTCATGCTAGACCAGCTTCCCTTTCTGAAGCATGAGCAGACTTTCTTCTTTATAGACTGGACAGTGGCTGAAGTCCCATTAGTGGATACAAGACTTCCCTGTACAGGAAGACTGGTGACTAACATTTGCAGGACATTTCAAGAAATGCCCCTACACATAGTCCCCTGGGACTTAGTTGACCTCTGAGGGCAAGGAACAAAGTTATCCCTTAAGTCCCTCGGACAAATTGGTATGGGCCTTAAGTATGGTTGTTAAGCAACCAGAAAGATTAAGTTACACCAGCCTGATATTTTTAAGTATTGTATAATATTCTAGAAAAGTCTTGGACAAAAGCTCAAGCTGCCTTGTATAAAAATACTTAGAAGCACTCCCATAAGATAGATACTGTGGTTAGACTCAATGTCATGACAAACTAGTTTTTTCTTCTCATTCTTTTGATTTTGTGCATATAAACCCTCCACCTATATACTAAAGCTGCCTAAGTCTGAAAATAAATGGTAGATTAATTCTAGAACCTGTTAAGGGATTCACAATAAAAGAGCACAGTTGTTTTCAGATCACAAGGAACATAACCTTAACATTGCTTAGTTTGCCTTACAACTAAGTACTTGGTGCTAGCATCCACAGATGAGGGATACCATTCATCATTTATTTTTCTGGGACTGTGATAATTCACTCAACATAATATCTTCTAGTTCCAACCATTTACCTGCAAAATTCATGATGTCATCTTTGAATTATGACTTTGGTTCTATTTTTACTCTTTATTTGGAATATAGAGCAACAGTTTCAGATATTTAAATGAAGGTGATAAATTCTGAGAATTCTGAGAATAAGTGGTTTTCCAGTTTAGGGGTTAGGAAAGAGGGTACAAGATCATCTCCAAAGGAGAAGAGAACACATCACTCAGTGAGCCACCAAAGGTTTGGCTTCAACTCACTAAGGGCAAGCAGGGCAGTCCTGCACATTCATGATATTCATCACAGCAAATCAGTCTCCAATTGTTCAAAGTAATTGTAGGTACGTTAGAGAAAGCAACTCCAGACTGACTTATTAATTGATCTGGATGACTACAAAATGTCTCCCATTCCTGAGATGGCAAAATCTCAGTGACTGTTGGTGCAAGGAGCCTTTCTTGTGCTCCCGGTTGTCACATAGTGCACAGAGGCTGTTAAGTGTCAGTCCCGCCAGACCACGCCGTGCCACTCCACGACCACCTGTACATTTATACAACATTCCCGTCATGATTCTGGCTGCTACTGCGCCCAGGACCTGGGTTCGATCCCCAGCACCCACATGGCAGCCAAGAACCATCTGAAACTCCAATTCCAGGAGAACTCCAGTTCCAGGGGAATCCGACACCCTCTTCTGACCTCCACGGCATTGCACAACACGGGTGCACAAACTTGCATGCAGACAGTACATTCATACACATACAGAAATAAATAAAATTAATTTAAAAAATCTGTACACATCTTGGTTTCGACCAGGCCATGTTCTGGGTTTCCTTCAATCCAGGCCGAAGACCGTTCATTGCCCCAAATGCAGCCCCTGTCATGCAACATCCTCCAATGGTAAAAGAAGGGCAGTTCAGGTCAGGCGCAGACGCCATACTCTGGTCCTGAGGAGGGCAGGGGTCAGGAGCAGCCCGCCACCACTCCAGGAAGGTAAACTTAGGGCATTGACCCACAGGTAGAGAATTGATTTGCTGAGTTGTGGCAGAGGGGCCAGTGGCTGGCAGACTTAGTTTGGACTCCTAAATCCCGTCAGAGCGTGGCTGCCCAGCTGGGTGCCCCCCCCCCGCCCCTAGTCGCAAGTGGGCGGAGATCCTGACTTTGGGGTCAGGCGCAGATGCCATACTCTGGCCTTGAGCAGGGCAGGGGTCAGGAGCAGCCCGCCACTGCTCCAGGAAGGTACCAGGGCACAGGCTAAGTCAGGAATACCCCCCCCCCCAACAACTGGAATAGAGAAGAGAGTATCCAGTGGATTAGAGAACATTCAGAACAGGAGAGGAAGAGAACTTCCAATATCCAATATATAAACAAAAAGCTGAAACCTTGAAACACTAGACAAGTCAATCACTCCATCAAACAAGGAGGAGGGAAGGCAGGTGGAAAAAAAAAGAACACAAAAAAAAAAAAAAAAAAGCATTGGAGGAGCAAGCAAAAATAAAACAAGCTTTCTGGAGGCGACGGTCATTTATCAAAGCACCCCTGATAACTTATAAAGATGTGTGGAGATATTTAGGGAATGGGTATTTTTCCAATCCCATAAAGGATAAACCCACCATTAGCCAGGGTAAGACTGATCCAAGTATATGGAACGTGATTAGCAACCTCTCGATTTCTTGGAAGCTAACACGTTGCTAGTGTAAATATATTTTTAAAATATTTTCCTTTCCTCCCCAATAAGCGTACAATCTGAATCTTAATAACCGAACCTCGCTTATGACCTCCGTCCTTCTGACCCCTCTTGAAATTGCTTCAGCAATTTTCCATGTAACGTTATGGTATTCTGCCCCTCGATGAGTGTACCATCCTAACGTATGTTATTAGTCTTCAAGAGTGTACCTTCTCTGTCCTATTCAACCAGTAATTGAAGTGTTTTTAGATCTGGGTAAAATTGGCAGACACCATATTCTGGTTTGTATGTGAACTCCTACCATAAGTATCATTTAAACAAGTAGCATAAAAGTGAAGAATCTGACTCCGCATAGTTAGTTTACCTAGGTGAGAGTAGCGCAATGGAAAAAGATCTCTATATAAGTACAAAAGAATCCTTGGAGGTAGCAATATCGCCATAAGTCTTGAATAGGAAGAATCAGAGATTTGTGCTCACCTACAGAAAGGTTTATGAAATCTATATGATAATATGCTCAAGGAGACATGGACTCCAGGAATAGTTAGGACATTAAACTGTGGAATAACAAACTAATGTGGGTTCCTTTTCATGATGACAAGTAGAGTCTGACATATTACGTGCCTAGACTGTAAGATGCACCGCAGTATGTAAATTGAATGAGTGTTGGTACGACCTGTCTAAAGAATATTTCGGGAAGAAGAAACTACTCACTAATGGATATTCTGTTGAAAGGAAGTACTGAATCCAAACTAAGAAACCATAACGTGAGAGCCAACCAATGACAGTAAGGGTCACTGCCCACCAAAGACCACTATATGATAGCAAGTTGAAGATACATTATCATAAATGGACCAATGGAATGATCTATTATAATTTAGCCGTAGATATTCAACGGGTATGAAAGTTTGTTAAAATAATTTCAATAATCCTTGAAGGGTATTAAAGTACTACTTAGGTTAAACCACTCAGTAATTCCTCGACGATACATTAGCTGTATATCCTGCATTCATCACGTTGACATAGACTGGACTTTTATCAACCATTTCTTCTTCCCGCTAAGTTGAGTAGAAAGGAGAGGGTTAATCCTTTCTTTTTTCACTTTAGTGCAGTTAGATAACAAATATTTTAAGATAATATCACGAGCGATCTGAAGTGAGGGTAACACAGGAGGCTTAAAGCTTAAAAAATGGAAGGAACACTCATAAGGGATTGATCTGGAATAAACCATAAAAACACCAAACCGAATAACCAGGAATTCTGGAACACTATGAAAAGATCCAAACCTCCGGCGCATCATAGAATAGAGGAAGAAGAAGAATCTCAAGACCAGTAGTATGATCAGATCTTCAACAGAATTAATAGATGAAAACTTCCCAAATAAAAGTAGAAACAAATCAATTCAAATACAAGAAGCACACAGGGACTCCAAATAGACAAATCAGAAAAGAAAACTCCCCACACCACATCATACTCAAAATGCTAGACACCCAAATCAACAGATAAAAATCTGGGGCCCACAAAAGAAAACAAGTTCACAAAACAAGGGGAACCCGATCAGAATTACAACTGACTTTCTCGCCGCAAACCATGAAAACATGGAGCAAAGCATTACTCAATGTAAATGACCATGGAACCAACCCAGAATACTTTACAGCAAAAATGTCAATTACTGTTTAAGGAGAGAGAAGAATCTTTCCAAAGACAAAAAACAAAGATGATAGAAATACATGTCCAGAAAAACCAACTCTCCAGAAAATGCTTGAAGCAATTCAAAGGGCAGAAGAGAGGAGCAACTATCCTCAAGCACCTAGGAAAAGAAACTAATAAAAATATAAACATAGGAGTAGAATCAGAGACTAAAAGTCCAAATGGATAATAAGGTGAAAGGAAAAAACATCCATCTTTCAATTATAACCTTAAATATTAATGGGCTGAACTCCCCAATCAAAAGGCATAGACTGGGAGAATGGATTAGGAAACAAAATCCATCTATATGCTGTCTGCAAGAAACCCATCTCAATTTCAAGGACAGACACCAACTTAAGGTGAAGGGATGGAAGAAAATATTCCAAGCAAATGGTACCAAAAAGAAAGCAGGTGTCGCTATCCTAATATCAGACAAAATAGACTTCAAAGCAAAAGAAATCAAAAGAGACAAAGAGGGCCATTATATCTTCATTAAAGGAACAATCGACGATGAAGATCTCACAATCATGAATATATATGCACCAAATGCCGGTGCACCAAACTTTGTAAAGACAACTCTTCAAGATCTCAAGGCTCAGATTAACCCCAGTACACTAATAGTAGGGGACTTCAATACCCCACTAAGTCCTTTAGACAGATCAACAGGTCAAAGAATAAACAGAGAGACATCTGAACTGAATGATACAATACACCAAATGGACCTCACACACATCTATCGAATATTCCACCCAAACACCAGAGAATACACTTTCTACTCAGCACCCCATGGAACATTCTCCAAAATAGATCATTTGCATTTCCTTAATTATTAGGGATGTTGAACACCTTTTAAGATGCTTCTCAGCCATCTCTATTTCATTGCTTGTGAAGTTTCTGCTCATCTCTTTACTCCATCTTTTGAGTGAGTCATTTCTTTTCTTCTTTGTTTTTTTGAGTAGTTTGTATATTCTGGAAGTTAATGCTCTGTCAGATGTATCAGAAGTGAAGGTTTCCTCCCACTTTGTGGGTTTTCTCTTCAATTCCTTGATTATTTCTTTTGCTGTACAGAAACTTTTGAGTTTAATAAGGTCCCATTTGTCAATTGTCGACCTTATTTCCTGTGCAGCTGCTGTCTGATTTAGAAAGTCTTTTCCTATGCCTATGTCTTGTAAGTTGCTGACAACTTTTTCTTCTATCACCTTCAGAGTTTTGGGTTTCATATTGAGTTCTTTGATCCATTTGGAGTTTATTTTGTATAGGGTAAGAGGTAGGGGTTTAATTTTATTCTTCTACAAGTGGTGATCCAGTTTTGCCAACACCATTTGCTGAAGATGCTGTCTTTCTTCCATTGAGTCTTTTTGGCCCCTTTGTCAAATATGAGGTGGCTGAAATTGTATATGGTCATGTTTGGATCTTCAGTTTTGTTCCATTGGTCTACAGGTCTGTTTTGTGCCAGTATCAGGCTGTTTTATAACTACAGCCCTGTAGTAAAGTTTGATGTCTGGTATAGAAATCCCCCCGTACTGCTCTTTTCACTCAGGGTTGCTTTAGCTATTTGGGGTCTTTTGTTGTTCCACCTGAATTTAATTATTTTTTTTCTAAGCCTGTGAAGAATGTCCTTGGGATTTTAATTGGAATTGCATTGAATATGTATATTAATTTTGGTAGAATGGACATTTTTACTATATTAATTTTTCCAATCCATGAGCATGGGAGGTCTTTTCATCTTCTGATGTCTTCTTCAATCTCCTTCTTCAGGAGTTTATAATTTTGTTGTAGAGGTCTTTGGTGTTTTTGGTTAGGTTTATTCCTAGGGATTTTATTATTTTTGAGGCTATTGTGATTGGGAAGGTCTCCTTGTATTCCTTTTTCAGTTGCTTGTTATTGGTGTAAAGAAAGGCTACTGATTTCTCTAGTTTAATTTTGCGTCCTGCTACTTTCCTAAAACTCTTAATCATTTCTAGGAGTTTTCTGGTGGAGTTTTTAGTCTCCCTTAGGTAAACTATCATATCGTCTGCAAAAATGGATAGTTTTACTTCCTCTTTTCCAATTACTAGTCCTTTAATTTCCTTTTCTTGCCTTATTGTTCTAGCCAGTGTTTCAAGCACTATATTGAAGAGAAGTAGCGGCAACAAAGAGCAGCATTGTTGGGTTCCTACCTTTATGGGGAATCCTTCTAACTTTTCTCCATTTAGGATGATGCTGGCTGTGGATTTCTTCTATATGGCTTTGATTATGTTGAGGTATGATCCTTCCAGTCCAATTCCCTCTAGCACTTTAATCATGAAAGGATGCTGGATTTTGTCAAAGGCTTTTTCTGCATTAATTGAGGTGATCGTGTGGTTTTTGTCCTTCAGTCTATTTATGTGTTTTATGATATTTACTGATATTTGTATGTTGAACCATCCCTGCATCTCTGGTATGACTCCAACTTGATCATGGTGAATGATCTTTTTGATGTGGGTCTGTATATGGTTTGCAAGTATTTTGTTGAGAATTTTTTCATCTGAGTTTATAAATGAGATGGGTTTGTACTCTTTCTTTGGTTGCATTCTTCCCTGGTTTCAGCATTAGACTGATGCTGGCTTCATAGAAGGAATTTGAGAGATTTCCATCTGCTTGTTTCCTTCTGAACATTTTGAGTAATAATGATTGTAAGTTCTCTATAAATGTTTTATAGAATTCTGCTGTGAAACCATCTGGACCTGGGCTTTTGGAGATCTTTTATTACATTTTCAATTTCCTCATATATTATGGGTCTGTTTAAGCTGTCAGTCTCTTCTTGGTTTAGCTTTGGTCATTCCCCAGATTGCAGATATTCATCCATTTCTCTCAGGTTTTCAAATTTTAATAGAGTACAGGTTTTTGAAGTATTCTTGTATGATTGTCTGGATCTTTTCATTGTCTGTTGTGATATTTTCCCTTTCATCATGAATTCTATTGATTTGGAGTTGCTCTTTCTTTTGGTTAACTGGGCTAGGGGTATGTCTATCTTGTTTATTCTCTCAATGAACCAAGTTTTGGATTCATTGATTTTTTTTGTATGGTTTTCTTTGTTTCTATTTCATTTATTTCTGCTCTGATTTTTGTTATTTCTGTTTTCCTTATGTCTGTTGTGTTTAGAGTTTATTTGTTGTTGTCTTTCAAGTGTTTTTAGCTGGAGTGTTAGCTCATTTATCTGTGCTCTTTCTTTTTTTTTATGTAGGCACCTAGGACTATAAACTTCCCTTATAGGATTGCTTTTAAAGTGTCCCATAGGTTTTGGTGTGTTGTACTGTCATTGTTGTTTAGTTCCAGCAATGCTTTTATTTATCTACTCCTTGATCCATTCATTATTCTGGAGTGTGATGTTTAGTCTCCATGTGTTCTTGTAGGTAGCAAGTCTTATCCTGGTGTTGATATTGACTTTATTGCACTATGGTATGATAGGATGCATGATATTATTTCAATTTTTTTTTGTATATGTTGAGGAGTTTTCTGTGTCCAAGTATTTTTCAATTTTGGAGAATGTTCTGTGGGGTGCTGAGTAGAATGTATATTCTCTGGTGCTTGGGTGTAATATTTGGAAGATGTCTGTGAAGTCCATTTTCTGTATTGTATTGTTCAGTTCAGATGTCTCTCTGTTTATTCTTTGTCTGATTTATCTGTCCAAAGGACTCAGTGGGGTATTGAAGTCCCCTACTGTGAGTGTGCTGGGGTTAATCTGTGTCTTGAGGTCCTGTAGAGTTGTATTTACAAAGGATGGTGCACTGGAGTTTGGTGCATATATATTCATGATTGTGAAGACTTCATGGTTAATTTTCCCTTTGATAAGGATATAATGGCACTCTTTGTCTCTTCTAATTGCTTCTACTTTGAAATCTATTTTGTCTGATATTTAGATAGCAACTCCTGCTTTCTTTTTAGTACCATTTGCTTGAAATATTTTTTCCATCCTTTCACTTTAAGTTGATGCCTATCCTTAAAGGTGAGATGGGTTTATTGTAGACAGCATATTGATGGATTCTGTTTCCTAATTCATTCTCCCAGTCTATGCCTTATGACTGGGGAGTTTAGTCCATTATTATTTAAGGTTATAATTGAGAGGTGTGTGTTGCTTCCTTTCACCTTATTATTCATTTGCATTTTTCATTTAGGTTTCTACTTCTGCATTTCTGCTTTTATTAATTTCTATTTCAAGGTTCCTGGGGGATAGTTGCTCCTCTCCTCTGTCCTTTGAATTGCTTCAAGTATTCTCTGAAGGGTTGGTTTTCCGGACATGTATTCTTTCATCTTGTTTATGCCATGGAAGAGTTTTCTCTTTCCTTCAACTAGAATAGAGATTTTTGCTGGGTATAGTAACCTGGGTTGGCATTTGTAGTCGTTTAGCACTGGGAATGCTTTGGTCCACATTCTTCTTGTTTTCATTGTTTGCACTGAAAAGTCAGCTGTAATTCTGATAGGTTTCCCCTTAAATGTAACTTCTTGTTTTTCTCTTGTAGCTTTCAGAATTTTTTCTTTGTTTTAGGTGTCTGGTGTTTTAACTATGATACGGTAGGTGGAGTTTCTTTTCTGGTCTAAGTCTATATGTGCTTCTTGTATTTGTGTGGGTTTATCATTTTTTAATTTGGGGAAATTTTCATCTATTATTCTGTTGACAATCTTATCAATGCCATTCTCTTGGGATTCTTCTCCTTCCTCTATCCCTGTGATGCGGAGGTTTGATCTTTTCATAGTTTCCCACATTTTCTCACTGTTCCACTCTTTTTTTTTTTTTTTTTTTAATTTTCATAGTATTTACTTGAGCTTTTTAGTTGTTTTGTGTTATCTTCTAGGTCTGATATTCTTTTTTTCTGCTTCCTCCATTCTGTTTCTGAGGCCTTTTCCCATTATTTTCTTTTGATTGGATGACTTTGATTTCTTTTTTCATTTCTTCCTGTGTTTTCTTAACTATTCCTACTTCATCTTTTCTTGTAGCTCCTTGTTTCACTTGTTGATTTCCTTTTTCATTTCAGCATGGGATATTTTCAGTATTTCCACTTCCATCTGGAATTTGTCATTTTCTCTCTCTAGCTCTTTCTTGAGTCTATTATTTTCTCCTTTTAGTTCTTTCTGTAGTTTGTCCTTGTCTCTCTCTAGATCCTTTCTGAGTTTTTCATTCTCTCCCCTTAGTTCTATGATTTCTTTGAATATATCTGGGATTGTTATGCTATGATATGTGTCCTGGGTTACCTCTAGGGTGATCCCATTTTAGGAGTCCTCCACAGGCTCTGTAGAGTTTGGTGTGTAGTGTAGTTATTCTGTGCTTTTCCCATATTGCTCTTTCCTTGTGCTCTCCGCATGTGCTTTATCTTTTGCCTGTATTCTGATGCGAATCTTGAATGTCTCTTCACCTTGTTGAAAGATTGCTTTTCTTGATTCCTTCAGGTGTCTTCATTGTATTCTCCTTATGTATTTAGTGTTGACTTGTCTAGTTTTCAGGCTTTCAATTTTGGTTATATATGGGAAGGTATAGTTCACCCTTCCCTTTCTGTTCTGCAAGAACTGGGTGGGCAACAACCCAGGTGACACCTTTGGAGTACTGTATTCCTTCTGCTGCCAGCCACTCTCTCTGGAGTTTTGGTTGGCAGGGGGAGGGGAGATTGTGAGGGGTTGAGTTGCTTGCTTTACCTGGGCACCAGTACCCTCCCCCACAGCTGCTCGGGCAGCAGTTGCCCACAGCAGCCTCTGCGTTCGAACCTCAGCTCCCACAATCCTCTTTGCTGACACACTGTTCTGTACATGTTCCACTCCAGCTGCTCAGGCCGCAGTTGCCCACAGCCTCTATGTTCGAACCTCAGCTCCCAAAATCCTCTTTGCTGACACACTGTTCTGCACACGATCCACCCCAGCTGCTCAGGCAGCAGTTGCCCACAGCCTCTATGTTCGAACTTCTGCTCCCAGCTCCTAGAATCCTCTGGGCCAACACACCAGTCTCCAGACACTTTGCCCCAGCTGCTCGGGCAGCAGTTATCCACAGCCTCTGTGTTTGAACCTCAGTTCCCAGCTCCCATAATCCTCTGGGCCAACATGCCAGTCCATACATGCTCTCAGCTGTTATTTGGATGGATCTGTCCTTTTATGTACTTGGCCCTTCTTTCCTGCAGTTTTCAAAAACAGCCTTTCTTTTTTGTTTGTTTGTTTACTGTTTTAACTACAATATGTCATCAGGAGACTTTTCTAGTCTTGTCTATTTGCTGTTCTGTTGGCTTCTTCTACCTGGATGGGCATGTCTTTCTTTAGCTTTGAGAAATTTTTCTTGATGATTTCTATGCCCATAATTAATATATTTGCTCTTACTTCCTGCATATATCATGCATGTTTTTTTAATTTATCATTTTCTTTGAATGAATGAACTAGCTACTCTACTTTGTCTTCAAGTCCTGATTCTCAGAGTGTCCTCAAAGTGATCCATTTCTGTTGATAAGGCTTTTCACTGAACATTTTAATAAACTTACTGAGTTTTTAATTTCTTGCTTTGAGTATGCATTTTCTTTAATGTTTCTTGATACTGAATTCTATTTCCAAACCCTGAATGGTCCTCATGTGTCCAGTCTTTCTTTGTTTTCTTGGATTGCAAGAATTTTAATCCTGTCTTTTTAATGTTCATTTGTGACTTTTTAATTGAATTAATTGAGCATGTTTGTAACTATTACTTTGAATTCTGAGTCTGGAATGCAGTTTAATTTATTTTCTTTAGGGAATACTGCAATGGATTGATGATTTGGAGGTGGGCACATATTGTCTTGGCTTATCCTATTGTTCGTGGTTTTGTTATACAATCTGGGGACCTGGAATTAGGATGTTGGTTGATTTTATGGCACTGAATTTTTAGCTCAACTGGCTGGAGGATCAGACTCTGGTACAGAGTCAGCTGTGGCTAAGGGTGGCAGAGACCAGGGCAGGGTCTAGTGGCTGAGGATGTGAGTGGAGCAGCTCTGATGGACAAGACTGGATTTGGAGTAGGCTTGAGCCAGGGAAAGAGGGGCCACTTATTGGGCATGAATTAGAAGGAGCTTATGAAGCAGATATGGCTTTCCAGACTGGAGGCAGAGCAGATCTACTGGAGGGAGTGCTTAGTGAAGCTGTGTCACAGGACATCTGAAACACCCTGGAACAGGCTCTGAGGTGGGAGTGGGTACCTGAGCCGTAGAGACCTCATGGATCACCTCTGGCCCACATACCCAGAGGCAAAGTGGACTGGAGGCCAGAGATGTGAGTGGGGTTACTTGGGGTCATTTTTTTAAAAACTGTAGCTTAATCTAGACCATTCTTATTAAAATAGTCTAAATAATTCACTGAGAGATTGGAAAAGATAAGGAATACAATACATTAGGGTGATACTTTAAAGCATGGCATAAGATAGCCTGATGGAGAGAGAGGCAGACCTCAAAGCACAGGACTGGGCTGATGAGAAGAGTGAGGGAACTGAGGAGAGAAATTTAGAAAAAACATGATGAGGGGCCAGGATGATGGCTCAGCAGGTGTGCTGGATAGCTTTAGCGTCAACTTGACACACCTGGGTTGAGGGAGCCTCAACTGGGGAACTGGCTCCTTTGGATTGGCCTGTGGCCACATCTGTGTAGTACTGTCTTGATTGTCAAGCACTGTGGGAGGGCCCAGCCCACAAGGAGTGGTGCCACCATGGGCAGGTTGTTGTGTACCATATAAGAAGGCAGGCTGGGCATGAACCAGGGGAGCAAGCCAGTGAACAGCATTCCTCATGGCCTGTGCTTCAGCTCCTGCCACCACGTTCCTGCCCTGAGTTCCTGCCTTGGGCTCCCTGAGTGATGAACTGTGACCCAGGAGATATAAGCTGAATAAACCCTTTCCTCCCCAAGTTGGTGTCAGTCAGAGTATTTTGTCACAGCAATGGAAGACAAACTAGAACAGCAGGCAAAGGTACTTGCTGTCAACCCTGAAGATTTGAGTCTGATACGTGGATTTCATGTGGCATGAGAGAACTCACTCCTGTAAGTTGTTTGCTGACCTTTTCACTGTGCTATGGCAAACACACTCAAACGCACATGCACACACACACACACACACATGAACACACACACAGGTGTACACAGACACCTTTTTAAAACTACTGAAAAGCTGTGGTACTTCACTTAGCATAATGGCTTCGAGTTCCATCCATTTACCTGAAAATTTCATGATGTCATCCTTCTTTACTGCTGAGTATTAATCCATTGTGTAGATGTACTACATTTTTGTCATCCACTCATCAGTTGAGGGACATTTAGGTTGGTTCCAGCTCTTTGCTATTGTGAAGAGAGCTGTAATAAACATGGATGTGCATGTATCTTTGCGGTAGGATGAGACTTGTGGGTATATACCTAGGAGTGGTATGACTGGGTCATGTGGGAGGCTCATTTTGCATCTTTTAAGGGTTCTCCACACTGCTTTCCATAATGGTTGTACAAGTTTACATTCCCACCAGCAGTGGATGAGTGTTCCCCTTTCCCTACAACCTCTCCAGCATTTGGTGTCTTTTGTGTTCTTGATCTTAGTCAGTCATATCGGAGTGCGATGATATCTGAGAGTGGTTTTAATTTTCATTTCCTTAATTATTAATGATGTTGGACACTTTTTAAGATGTTTCTCAGCCATCTTTATTTCCTCACTGGTGAAGTCACTGTTCAGCCCTTTACTCCATCTTTTGAGTAGGTCATTTGTTTTCTTACTTCTTTGTTTTTTTTTTTTTTTTTTTTTTTTTTGAGTAGTCTATATATTCTTGACATTAATGCTCAGCCAGATGAATCACTGGTGAAGATTTCCTCCCACTCTGTGGGTTTTCTCTTCACCTCCTCGTTTGTTTCACCTTTTAAAGATCTCTCATGTTTTGTTCCAGTGTTTTCACGTTGGAGACTAAGCCTTCAGAAAACATTTAAGATCCAAACAACAGCATATACTATCCAAGCTATATTGGGATATAAATGAGAGATGTCTGTCATTCCCTCTGTCAGTGTTACAGAATACAATTCTAAGTTGACATTCCATTCTCAAAGAACTAATTGTCTAGTATGACAGAGATTCACATCCTTTGCTCTCCAAAAAAGCTTAAGTAGTTGATATGTTGTATATATTCATGCATATTTGTTAAAGGAATGTGTTAAAGTTTATATCTTCTTAGATATCAACTTCCAAAAACTTTTTAATATAATCATACTTTGGAAACCCTATGGAGATTCTATAAACTGCAGAGAAAGTGATGTAAAGGCATCTGCAAGACTTTCTCCAAAGAGTGATTCTTGCCTGAGAGTGATAATTACAGCAACAAAATGCAGAATTAGCAAATGGTTGTCCTCAGATCGCACATAGTAATCAATAGGCCTTATAGGGAAAACCGGATACAACATTTTTTGCTGGAGTTTAGTAGCCACAGGGCAGCATAGAAATATCCTGTGGTCCTGTGAAAAGTTGATCTTTATTTCCTTGAGGATAATCCTGGAAGAAAATGAGAGACAACCCTAATGACTTCTAACCTGCTGCTTGCTGGGGGTCAGTTTATGGATGGTTCATCTTATGATGGGACACAGATCCACAAAGATGTAATTAAAGAAAATATGATATTGCAAGCAAGATCTTAGCTCGCTTTCTTATTTTAGGAAAATAAGACAAATTGACCTAAATTAACTCTGGTTCCAGTATTTTACTATGGTTGAGCTATTCTCAGGAATTAACTGGTAGTTGGCACTATTATGAACTGGTTTTGGAAATTTGCAGTGTAATAATGACTAAGGAACAAAGTGACCCAGAAATGGAAGTAATAGCAAACTGGTGTCTGAGAGTCCATACAGACTGAAATAGGACAGAGAAAAACTCCAAGGGGAACTTCCTTTTAAAATCCTAAATTTGCCCTTTTTCTTTCCCAGACAGCCTAACTGGGGGAAAAAATTAAAAAGCTCACGGGGAATATGCTGTTACCTTCCACTCTGGTATATTTGCATTACAGGAAGCAAACATAAGTGACATTTAACATAGGCCACTGAGGGACACCTTATATAAAACTGGGTTATTAAATATCCCTAACACCCTAGGCAAATTCAAAGGACTTTTTGGTGTTTGGGTTTCCCCTTGGGTGTAGGAAACTACTAGTTCTATCACTTCCTACATACAGAGAGGGAAGAAAGGCACAAATTTTAAATCATTTACAGAATTAGCCAGAAAAAATTACCTATACATTAATAAGCAATTTGATAAGGTTCATGGGCTTGGAGAATTTTTAAATTAGAAGAAGGCTGAAGATTTCCTCAATTTCTGCTTAGTTCATTTGGGGTCAACATATATGAACTATAGCCAAGCACTCTGGAGCTTTTAGCTACTTTGCTATTTAGAGATAAGTAAGATCCATTTTTTTGTTCTTATTTATTTATTTATTTATTTATTTATTTATTTATTTGGTTCAGTGAAGTCTAAATATACTGGGACACACAGATGATACCTATGATGCTGTGGTCAGAACCAAGGTAGATGTCTGTATCAGAATCTCTAACTTTGGTAAAGAAAGAGTAGATCATTGACGCTGATCTAAATTGAAAATGAACATACAAAACTCTGGTACCAGATTGTTGAGAGGGGTAGGCAATTAAGCACAACGCTAAAGAAGCTAGAGAAGCAGGCAGGACAATGTGTTTAGATAAGTTCAGTATTCCTGCTAAGCCCTAAAAGCCACAGTTGTAGGGCTTACCAACATTCAGTCCCAGTTCTACCCTGCAAGTGGCTCCCACACTTGCATGCAGTAGCTGTTTACACAGCTGCCTTTGTTCACCATGATAGTGGCTTCTCCTTTCTGTTGGTTCCTTTGTGTTGCCAGTTGCTAATTTGATCCCAGATAGCTGTATCTGATTACCTATATTAAGCGTTTTGTCTCTTCTTTATCTGCAAGGCCAGGCAGGACAGTGAGTCACTGGAATTTTAATTTCAGTGTTGGGAACATATGGATGGGGTAAAAAGTACAATTTAAACTGTAATAGAGTTTATCAGTCTCTTTTGGCTTAACAATTCTTTTGAGTGAGTTCTTTTTTATTCCTACACCATGCATATCTCTTGCAACTTTCTTCTAGATAGAACGTGAATGTGTATGGTGCGGGGAGGTACCAAACACTAAGGTCCAGGAAGAAAGATCCCTGAAGCCTCTGTGATGGGTGTGTATCTTGTCTGACTCGCACCTGGGAGGAACAGGTTCCATTTTTGACCAGGAGACCTTTCTGGAGCATTGTACAGTGCTATTCCCATTGATGAATGATTCTCACCGTTATTCTTGAGCCATAAAGGAAGAGCTTAGTCTCTTTATCCTAACTGGTGATGTCTGCACCACACTCACCCCCCTGGCACCTTCATGTCCCACAATGAAGAATATGAGACTAGGCAGCTCGCAACTCTCCCAAATGGCCTAAGATCACAGAAGCCCTGCTCCAGACCCACCGCCACTCTCCTGTGTCTCATGATGTTACTATGGAAACTCCCTAGGAGTTCCTTTCAACCTCAGCCCCCTCTCAAGGGCTGGCTTTCTTTGTTCTTCTCACATATGCCTGCATACTACTTTATTATTCTCTTGGGGACAATAAATTCCATGTATGAATCATGATTTTAGTAGAAAAATGAAAATAGTTTGGAGAAGTGTGCACAAAACATCAACCCACTCAGGCATCCATGTAAGCCGGTGCAGAAGTAAGGAGGGGAACCGGGAAGAGTTGATGGGGTCAGAAGGGATTTCCTTAAGGAAGTGACCCCAAGCCATGTGCTCAGGCAAATGATGGGACTAATTTAAGTAGCTTTAATTAGGTTCATATAGGCAGAGTAAGGAGCTAACAAAAAGAAAGAAATGTATGATATGTTTAGAAACAGGGAGGTGAGTGCTATCATTGCAGCCAGACAGCACTCACCTTAATCAGACCACTTTTACATCTGATGGGCCACAAAAATGCCACCGAGTGAGTCAGCAACAGGATCTGACTCACTTCCTTCACTGCTGACAGCTACAAGACATAGCATGCAAGGACCAGGAGATCTCTCAGAAACTGGTGTGCAAAACTAGCAACTACCCAGAATTCCTTTCCCAGGTAAGAGACCAGTGACTAATGATTACTTAAAGAACAGGGTTTTAGGTTCAACACTAGGAGATTTGGTAATAGGGCGAGAGAGCCAGAAATGCAGGTGCTCCAGGGAGCAGTCATGGGGCAAAAGACCCCAGAGAGACCAGTCCTTGGGACTTAGAGGGCCAGTTAAGTGCACAGTATGAATTTCAGCTGAAGAAACAGTGCCAATCAACTTCCATCTGGGTACTGTCATGGGCAGCATTGCATTATTTAATGCATGACTTTCTGCAAATAAAGTTATGAGAGCTAGTGGTGCAGTCCTATAATGCCAATAGTCAAGAAGCTACGGCAAGGAGGCTTGTGCACGCAAGACCAACTGGGGTTATATAATGAAACACGATCTCAAAATCCAGTGGCTCAGTAAGTAGAGCGCTTGCTATGCAAACATTAAAAACTGAGTTCGAGCCCCAGAACCCATGTCAAAAGCATGGTATGCGTCTGTAATCCTAGAGCTGGAGAGGCAGGCAAAATGACTGTGCAGGGGGTGCTTCTTGGATATCTAGTATCTATTATGAGTGTTTTGGTTGCATGCCAACTGTACATTGCCCATGGAGGTCTGAAGAGGGCATCAGATCCCCTGCTACTAGAATTTTTGACAGTTGTTAGCCACCCACGGTTGCTGGGAATTGAATCCAAGTGTTCTGCAGGAACAACCAGTGCTCTTACCTGCTTAGCCATCTCTCTAGCTCTTAGCCAGCTAGTCTTGCCAAATCCATGAATTCTAAGTTCAGTGACAAATACTTCTCTCAAAATATAAGGTGCAGATTGATAGAGGAAAAAAAAAGTCATCACTAATGTCTGGCCTCTGTATACTCAACACACACAGACACACACAGACACACACACACACACACACAGGGCTGGAAATACAGCTCAGTGGTAGAGTGCTTGCTTAGAATGTGCAAGATTACACATTGTCTGGGATTGATCTCTAGCACCATGAGTAAGGAAGAAAAAGAAAGAAAACATTAAGGAAGTCATAGTACATACTGGACTACAGAGGATCCTGATAACAGTAGTCCTGGTAGAAAATCATTTGTTGGGATAGAAATAGTATTAGGAATTAAAATCTAACAGGTTAATATCACAGTGATTTCATGCATTGATTGCTTGCTTATCAGAAATATCTTACTATGTATCAGTGAGATGAGAGTGAAATTTCTGACTTCAAATATTAATATATGGCTACTTTATATACACACCCACATATAATAATGAAACATGATATAATAGTATATTATGAAATTAGCTAGGAGGGAAGAATTAATTCAGATGAATTTAAAACAGAGGGAGAAGAGTAGTTTAAACTGTTGAGTTAAAGGAAGGGTCTACTTTGAAAGAACAATGAGGATGTGAGGAAGAAGAAATTGTCCAGAACAAAATGGGTTGCAGTCAGAGAAATAGAGAGCCATTCTTGGGAAGGAATATAGTTGAAATGGAAGAAAGTTAGGGTCTAGTCAGGAACTAGGGGATGTTTTATACCGTGGGATGGCTCAAGCAGGAACGCAGTAGAGCTATGGATGGGTCAGGTGGTGTGGGCTGTATAGTTAGGGAGGCAATGGCACGAAGGACACTGGGATGCATAGTGGAGAGCAGGGAAATGTAGATTCTCTCTTGCATTTCCATTCTGCCTTTTGTTTGCTTTAGACAGAATCTTGTTATGTTTGAGGCCAGACTGAGCCATGGATGGTCTCTTCTCATTTTCTAGGTTCTGTCCAATAGGAAATGAAAGAGAGAGAGAGAGAGAGAGAGAATAAGAAAAACTGAGTAAAACAGATTTCTTCCTTTTAGCTGTTGTAAAGCTTATGTGCTACAATATTGCAAAGTGAAACAAACAATGGATCCTTTATTTTACTAGACTTTTCCTTCCTCTATTTCCTCTTTCTTGAATTGTGAGCAATTGAAAAATGATGCCAGATTTTGCAGAAGGAAAATGGACCACAGATTAGAAGAGAAGATTCCTTTTGACTCTTTTGTTTTTTTCAAAAAGAGCATTCTAAGTGCAATTTTTTTAATTGAGACTGTTTTAGAAGATGAAGGATCAAAAGTTTCCCACCATATCTGTAGCATCTCTGAGCTATAATGAAAGTGCTGATGTTGGAGGAACTTTGGCCCCAGGCCTCACCTGCTTCTTAAGGCACCAGGGTGCTCTCAGCTCTGAGTCACAGAAAGAGAATCCAGCTGGGCAGGTTCCACAGGCTGCAGAGAATTTGTTTGCAGGAAGAAATTTTTGTTCCTGCCAACACCAAAAGAGTCTTTGCCCTCTTCTTCCCAAACACCAGTTTTAATTTCCTTTTATGGAAAGAAGACCATAAGGACTGTTTGTACTTAGATGTATCATCTCCTCCCTTTAGATTTTTTTTATTGCATTTCCAACTGCTTCCATTTCCTTAAGACTGAAACTCTAGCCTGAACTGCCAGTTTGGGGTGTGGAAACTGAATTGTGGGTATCGCAGTCTTCCGGCCCTCTGGAGTTTCTGGTTGGGTAGCCTTAGTGTCACATTGGTAGGAGTTTGAGTCTCAGCTGGCTCTGCAGCAGGAGTGCAGGTGCTGACTGCTCATGTAGCCAAGCATGATCGGAGAGATCACTTCCAAACCAGGGGCCTGAACTGAGGGGCCAGGACTCACCGCCACACATGTAAGTGCTGCTTTTTAAAAAAGAATGTTCCTTTCACTGTCAATATGTGCTACACACTGGGAAGTTATATAATTTCCAAGAATTAACAAATGGACTGACTCCCCTTTGTCAAGTGCTGTTTGGAAAAAAATGGGTAGTGTCTGTTATTCAAGGCACTTGTGGGACAGGGTTCAAGCAAGACCTTGAGGTATGGCCTTAAAGCTGTTTATTTTTAAAAGAAGAACAAGTGCAACATGAAAAGTCAAATTTAGGGAAAACTCACTTTAACTTGGTACAACTATGTATGTGGTTAAAACTCTCTGAAAATGTTGAATATTTCAAAAGGCATCTAGATGTGCTAAAAAGATTGAGCTTTGGAGTTGGATTTGTCCCAATGTAACGCGATGTTTCACCCTGTGACACCTTATGTCCTCATCTACAAAGTGTGCTTAATCTGTGTAGGATTAAATTAGCAGAGTGGGTTCTCCAATAGATGCTTAGGCAGTAACCAATAGGAAGTAACGTGACCACATTCAAGCTGTTTCACTTATACTTCAGAAGAGATCACAGACAAATATATACAATGATTCCACTTACACAAGGTATCCAGATTAGTCATTTTGCACAGAAACAGAAAGTAGAATCCTGGTTGCCAGGGGTTGAGAAGAAGAGGAAGTAGGAACTGTTTTGTGGGTGTAAAGTTTTAGATTTTCAAGACGGACATTCTAGAGATTGTTTCTTCAAGTGTAAATATACTTCATATTATTGGACATTATACTTCTAAATATTAAAGATTGAATTGTGATATTATGTTTGCTTTTTGACACAATTTTTACTATTGGTTGATTATTTGTGTGTGTTGGTGCTATGTGCCATAATATGGGTGTGGAGATCAAAGGACAATATGCAGGAGTTGGTTCTCTCCTTCCACCATGGGTCCTGGGGATCAAACTTAGGTTGTCAAGTCTGCAAGCAAATGCCTTTACCTGCTGCGCCAACTTGTCAACCATGCCACAATTTTATAAAGACCAAGAAGAATGTAATAAAAATGACGATGCCTCCCATTCATTAAGGTTTCCCATTGTGCCTAATTTCATATTAATGGTGATGCACTTTAGGTGTATTTAAAAAGTTGTCTGAATCTTAATGGTGATACTTTTATGGCCACCTTCACACAATTTCCATGATCTTCTTTCTGTTATAATGATAATTTTTCATGATTTCCTAGGTAGTATACAGAACCTAGAAGTTATGAAGTCATATTAATTACTACAAGGTACTGAAGCTTTAATTCATAAAACTTAAAAGCAAGTGCATTGTTAGTTTCTCATTTTCCTGTAGTTAATTTATCAGCAGAGTATTTTATATGTCCTTGTCTTAGAGTTAATGAAGGCAATTAAGGCAGAGTTTGGTAAAGTTTATATTATATTTAAATTTATTATAAATTTATTTATATATAAGCTAGAGGACAAAAACAATTTGAAATTATTTTGAATTTAAACTTGAACACATGTGATTATTCAATTGTTAGCAAGTCCTTTCTCGGGACCACAGCTATGTACAGCTATATATAAAGAATAAACATTCTGTGAGATATCCAGTCATCACTGACGGTAATGAGAAGTATTTTGTATGTGATGTGCCTGCAAATATGAACCCAAATATGAAGTGGTGCTCACTTCCCAGTAGAGCAGCTGTCTTGTTAAATGTCTTCTATGGTTTGGTTTCTCTAGATTGTTATGTGTTTGTTTGATAAAAGTTTCCAACAATATTTCAGTATTCTCCTAGAAGTCTAGGCCAGGGATCTGTGAAAATGTCTCAGGCATAGGTCTCTAGGGAATCCTTATCTATTCCAAGAGGTGCGTGTTCACAAACAGCAGGAGGGAGTACTCACTTATCAGTCACTGGAGCCCCTCATGGGACACTTACTGCTAATCTCACTGCATAAGAAGTGTGATGGTCAGAATCAGGAGGTTAAACAAAAGCCACCCCCCAGTCTTTCTTTTGAACTATAATCACTGGAGGTTACAAAAGTGACTGTGTACAGGAGTTATTCAAATGCAGAATGTCGACTTCTCCAAACATGGAAAAGATGCTTACTGAGATAGTCCAGGGAAGAGCAGTAACAGTATAATGACTTCCCAGAGGAAGTGGTAGAACATCAGTCAGGCCTGGAAGTGTGGACAGAATTGAGATTGCCAGAGAAAGATGGAGAAATTGAACTTTGCATGGCAGTGTTTTTCAGTCTTTGAATGAATGAAGTGATTTAGGCATTTTGTATAATAGAGAATCGCCGGGCATGGTGGCGCATGCCTTTAATCCTAGCACTTGGGAGGCAGAGGCAGGCGGATCTTTGTGAGTTCAAGGCCAGCCTAGTCTACAGAGCGAGTTCCAGGACAGCTGGGGCTACAGGGAGACCCTGTCTCGAAAAGACCAAAAAAAAAAAAAAATAGAGAATCAACACCATTAAAATGAGAGACTAAGAAAGGGGCTATGTTTTCAATACACATTATATTATTCAAGGATAAGTACATTGATATGGTTTGAAAATTCTTCTAATCCTGGTTCAACTTCTTTTATGATATGAACAAAATAAACAATGGAATTTAGCAAGCATAAAGTAGTGCAATTACTCTTTTAAAACATTCAGATTAGAGGTATTGATTATTCGTTGCAAAGGATACCATATTTTTCATTTCATGCTAATGCTAGAAATTAACCTTCAAAATATTTCTCTCAGCTAAAATAAGATTGGATTTATAGAAATACAAGATAAAGAAGAATTCAGATGGTAATTGGTAATCAAAAAGTCACGGCAAAGTTTATCTAGGTTTGGTGAACACTTAAGTAGGAGGAACGTTAAACATGAAATTTTGCAGTTTGTATATTGGAAAGTGGGGATATTGGACAGTACATTGGAAAGGTCGTAGATGACTTTGAATGATAACACTAGAGTTGTATTGGCCATGGAAACTTCAAAGTGATTTGGACTTAGCTTCCAGATAGCAGAGGGTTCAAAAACATCCTGACCCCAGGGTCTGATGTCATAGGAGCCTTGCATGTCTTAGCAGATGGATCCAGGAGATAGCATGCAGGATGGCTGGGGAACAGGGAGTGCAGGGGGAGCTCATAGAGATAATCTGACCATGAAAAGAGTGCTCTAGTGGGAAAGGAGAGCCACTGGGAGATGACCCAAGAGATAAGGTGCTTGCTCTGGAAGCATGGAGACCTGAGTTTTGATCCCCATCACCTAAACCAAAGCTGAGCACAGCAACACACATCTGTAACCACAGCACCTGGGGAGTGAGGGCTGGAGGTGGGGGCAGAGAGAAGCAGATCCACAGAGTGCACTTGGCAAACAGTCTCACTGAACCAAGAGTTCTGGGCTCACTAAGAAATTTTAAAAAATGATTTATCAGTCACTGGGGCCCCTCAGGTAGGAAACCAATGCCAGCCTCTGGCTTTCCCATTTGCTTGCACATCTCCACATACATGAACAACACATACATGCCAGCAAATACACCACATAAACATACATTTACAAAAAGGTGTGTATTAGGGAGATGGGATCTTTCCCTAAAGCATAGATCAGTAATAAGAATGACAATCAAGGTTTTCAAGCTTGGTAGCCAGAGAAAATGATGGTAGTGCTGTGGCAGAAAGGGACAGTTTTGTGAGTAGAAAAGCTTCTTGACACTCAGGCCATCCAAAATTGAGAAAACACTGGACCTGCAAGCAGAAAGGGAAGCTCACTGTTCACTGGGAGAACCTGTAACTATACAATGGTACCTGGGGTGGCCAGAGAAATGGTGGGACCAACCACTGCCCTAAGAAGACGCAAGCCCGATGATCTTCAACCCGGCTCAGGGGAGGAAAGGTGAAGAAAGAAGTTGTACGGTGCACAGAGACAGGAAGGCCAAAAGAAGGCACGTGACTTCATCTTCCAATGACTTACTTTCTCTTGGGGTTCTCTCTTGATAACTGTGGCCACCTTCCCCAAGATATATGATTCGATATCAGGAATGAAATAAAGACCCAAGTCAAAATATATAAAAACATCTTTATCTGTAGCTGATAGAACCAGGCCTTTTGTAGGAATAAGAGTGGGGTTTTCCACATTTTTAATTTCTGAGAGAGAAATAAATTAATTTAAATGTTTATAGAATACACATAGGTTTTTTTTTTTGGCTTTTTGAGACAGGGTTTCTCTGTAACCCCAGCTGTCCTGGAACTTACTATACAGACTTGGCTGGCTTTGAACTCACAGAGATCCACCTGCCTCTGTCTCCTAAGAGCTAGGATTAAAGGTGTGCACTACCATGCCCGGCCTTA
Source organism: Rhizomys pruinosus (assembly GCA_009823505.1). NCBI lineage: Eukaryota > Metazoa > Chordata > Mammalia > Rodentia > Spalacidae > Rhizomys > Rhizomys pruinosus. The sequence goes on along the minus strand of VZQC01010960.1, from coordinate 869,884 downwards.
CACAGTGGCCTTAATGGTAGCTATCACAAAGATTTGTGTGTTCAAGCTGCAGATTAAGAAAAGCAATATTATGCCACAAGCTTACATCCTCTACAGGTTAGGAGATGTTATAAGCCACAGTAAGACCCTGTCATATTTAACAGGGGGGAAATTGTAATTCATGGATTAACATATCCAAACATGTGTCTATGCTAAAGTAACCTACCATAACTATTAGTGCTGCTTAAATACCTATATATCTAATTGCTTGTTCTTCATTAGTAGGATCGAAAGGTTATTCCTGGACAAACTGTCAGCCCATGAAAGGAAACAGCCAGAATTGACCAGAGTCCAAGTCAACAGCTCCAGAGAGAGTGGACTGTTTTACCTCTCATCCACCTGTGCCCCTTTTCTAAGCCTAGGGAACAACCTGCGGAAGAGGGGGCGTGGTAGAATGTAAGGGCTGCGATTGGGGTGAATGGTGAAACTACAGCAATGTAGTCTGGACACTCATTTGATCAACTTGATTGAACAAACAACCTGTCACCCCCCACTGGATGGTGGGGCTGTAGGTGTTTGGGCACAACAGCCTGCAGATAGGTTTTGCATGAAGGATGCTTGTACTCATGGATTATCACTTATAGCTAAAAATGAAAAAAAAAAACTGAGAGAAAGATGCAGGACAGTTATGGCAGAATGCATGATCTGGGATGGGGTGGGGTGGGGGGGGGAAAGGGAAATAAGCCTGATCTGAATTGGAAAAAATGTATGAAATGCACAAAGCATCAATAAAAACTAATTAAAAAAAAAAAAAGAAAAGCAATATTAAAGATAAGCAATAATCTTCCTTAAGCCTTATACTCTCTGATCTCTACTATCTGATTACTACTATCCTATGTGCAGACATCATTGTAGAGTGTTTTTATTTTTTTCTTGGTCTTTTTGAGACAGGATCTCCCTGTAGCCCCAGCTGTCCTGAAACTCACTCTTCAGACCAGGCTGGCCTTGAACTCACAAAGATCCGCCTGCCTCTGCCTCCCAAGTGCTAGGATTAAAGGCGTGCGCCACCACGCCTGGCCAATATTTTCATTTTTATAATTTTGAAATGTTATTATTTTTTCCAATCCTATGTGAGTGTATATGTAAAGCAATAAATAACATTGTCTTGAATGCTAAAACTTTTAATAATAACAATAGGATGTATTATCTGTAATTCCCTCTTTTCTCAATGTTATAATTTTGAGATCAATCCATGTTCAGTCTTATAAAATAATGTATTAATTTTCACAACTCTATTTTACTATTATAATCAGAACTGTAAGATATTCTATTGATGTCTTACAATATAAGAATTACTCAAGTGGGCTTTTGTAAGAGTGGATTTATTCATCTAGAAGTACATTTATCATGTTTTATGAGATACTGAAGAATTGCTTTTCAAAATTCTTTTTATTGATGCTTTGCATATTTCATACATAATTTTCCAATTCAGTTCAGGCATATTTCCCTTTCTTTTCCCCCCACTCCACCCCACCCCATCCCAGATCATGCATTCTGCCATAACTGTCCTGCATCTTTCTCTCAGTTTTTTTTTTTATTTTTTAGCAATAAGTGATAATTTATGCGTACAAGCATCCTTCATGTAAAACCAATTTGCAGGCAGTTGTGCCCAAACCCACACAACCCATGGGTCCCACCATCCAGCGGGGGGGGGTGTTGTATGTTCAATCAAGTTGATCAAATGAGTGTCTAGACTATATTGCTGTAGTTTCACCATTCACCCCAATTGCAGCCCTTACATTCTACCATGCCCCCTCTTCCGCAGATTATTCCCTAGGCTTAGAAAAGGGGCACAGGTGGATGAGAAGCAAAACAGTCTACTTTCTTGGAGCTGTTGTCTTGGACTCTGGTCAATTCTGGCTGTTTCCTTTCATGGGCTGACAGTTTGTCCAGGAATAACCTTTCAATCCTACTAATGAAGCACAAGCAATTAGATATAAGGTATTTAACAGACTAATAGTTATGGTAGGTTACTTTGGTATAAGACACAGATGTTTGGATGATATGTTAATCCATGAATTACATTTTTTTCTGTTAAATATGACAGGGTCTTACTGTGGCTTATAACATCTCCTAACCATTAGAGGATGTAAGCTTGTGGCATCAGCAGTAGGTTATTCCTCCAAGGAGAGAGCCAATAGCCAATTAGATTTGGGATATACAGGCATATGGCTGCCTCTGCTGCACAGTATTTCCAGGCAGGTGAGGTGTAGCTGGTGCAGACGGAGGAGTCTTGCTTGACTCAAGGAGACCCATATTTGCTTTATTGGTTTAATGGCCTTTGGTAACACTCTCTGGTATTCCAGAGGCCATCTATACACTTGCATGTGTGGTCTCAATACATCTTTCCCATGTTAATGTCATGTCTTTGACAACAGGGCCTTATCACCTCTCTTCTTGCAGGTATCCCAGTTTAGAGGCAAGGAGCCTTTACCTTTTGGGGGGGCTTGGATCCCCTGGCCAACATCTCCTTGGTAGAATAATCCATTGCTGATGTCAGATCTCCTGTATTAATATATTTTTGCTTAAGTGCATAGCTTAAGGAGACTTTAGTATTATATTTGGTTCTGAATAGAGAATAATATATCCTTTTCACAGTTCCTATGTCTATAGTCAATTAAAGAAGGCAGTTTTACTGGTTTTGTAAGAGATTACCTCTATAATAGTTGTCTCCAATTTACAGTTGGGGAATGACCTCATCATCATCATATTTCTCCTTCTTCTATGGGGGGAGGTAAGAAAGTCTCTCGTATTAAAACCTTTGTGGCACCTAGAAGGTAAGTTTCATTAGGACTCATTATAAATAGTTGTTACAAGTAGGATCAACAGAGGGGTTTGATGTTTGTAGCAATCTGAGGCTTTTCTTCCTTTCAATGTTCAGATGGGTCACCCTTTCTGTTGGCACTTTCTGGTACATCCTACTCAATGCAAAGCTGTATCTTTTCTTTCTCGCTTTTCAAAATTCTTATACCATTCCATCTCCAAGCCTAAATCAGAATTCCTATTTTTTTTTCATTGTTAACAAGGTTGTTGATAAGACTGTAATCAAATGATCTTTCTGAATATAAAAGAAAGTCGAGATTGGCTGGCTTTCTTTTACAGAACATTTCTCTGTTAATCCAATTAATAACAACAATGATACTAAATTATGACAGTAATGATGATAATAGTAATAATGACCAAATTTACCAGAATACTTAACTATGCCAAATACTGTACTAAACATTGTACCTCATTTAGGTAATTTTTGAGAAGACGATGACTTGAAATGTTTAGAACCAATGGTTAATATATATATTATAATATATATATATATATATATATATATATCATCAAAAAGTCATTTTAAATAATAGGAGGAGTCAAATAAGTGTCATTTTTGTACTGAAAAGAGTTTAACTTTGCTAGGAAGGTAGGAAAATCTCATATTTACAGACTGACCAAATCTTAGCAAGAGTTGTATACTTGAGAGCGAAGCTAAAGCAGTAAAACTTAGAAGTAGCTTCTAGATGGCATGGGAGAGCAGAGAGCAGAGAATAGGTTTATAGTCTATGTATTAAAATATCAGTTCAGAGGCTGGAAAGATGGCTCAATGGTTAAGAGCGCCGACTGCTCTTGCAGAGGACCCGGGTTCGATCCCCAACACCCACATGGCAGCAGAGACCCATCTTTAACTCCAGTTCCAGGGGAAATCTGACACCCTCTTCTGACCTCCGTGGCATTGCACGACACGGGTGCACCAATCTACATGCAGACAGTACACTCATACACATAAAAAGTAATAAATAAATAAATAAATAAATAAATAAATAAAATATCAGTTCAACAAATAGTCCTGAGCAAGCTACCATTGAGTTCAGCAGTGATTGAAAAAAATAGCAGCACTCTCTCTGAGAGCTGGGGTTGGAATGCGGCATTCAGAGAGAAAAGAGCAAAAGCACAAAGGAAAATGTCTGCAAAGCTCGATGCTCTGTGATAATGAAGGATTTTTCTGGGGTCAGCCTAAGGAGTGTGTACTTTTTTCTCGAAAGGCAATGATGAATCAATGTGGGTCATTGTGGGGGAATGGTAGCAGCTATTATTTGCTCGGTCAATATTTATTCTACCTGGAGGTTTCTCAGCCCTGGGAACAAAAGAGGAAGTGCTGTTATCATGCAGTAGATGTGACAAGTAAATGTGTAAAATTTATAATGCAGCATGAGAACAAAGTCCTAGTGGAAATACTTGAGTCAGGGTGGGCAAGTGTGGTAAGCAGACAGCATCCAGCTGGGAGATATTCCAAGGAATTTTGGGAGTGTAAGACTTAGTGTTTTATAAAATAATACTTTTTTGCTCATTTTAAATATGTTGTAACTTACTGTAGAAAATTAAGAACTATAATCATATTTAAGGAGGCTGATCACCTTTAAGTTTTTTGTCTGTGTGTATTGTTAGTATTTTTGCCTCTAAAGTAGACTTTCAGAATGTATAAGTGACAAAAAATTATGACCTCATTTCGTTTTACTTTTCTATTGTTACAAATTGTTGTCTCATTACTATTGCACATTATTTTATAATAAATGCTTTCATTTCTTATGTACATATCCTATTATAATTTAACCAATAACCTATTGATGAAAATATCTGCTTTCTCCCATATTTGCTAATTTGACTAGCAGTGTGGTATACATTGTTGCACAAACATTTTAGGGTCTATAATCTTTTAAAGAAAAGTGTCCAGAATTTGTGCACAAAAATTCCTGATCATATAACATAAAAGAAGAATTTTTTTTTAAAGAATAGTCAATAACAGATGGAATGATGGAACTTACTGAAAGTATAACCGAAACTAAGGAAAAGGCTGAATCAGTTTGAATTAAAAGTCTATAAAGGCAGGCATTTATTCCAGGAAATGCACTCTCTCTTGGGCGAATCCATGGCCCTCTGGAGGGTCATGAAAAGCACATTTCTGGGAAGCATGGAGAGGCTTTTATAGGGGTGAGGGGAGATGGTAACATCTTTGAATCTGGCCAGTTAAGCCAGGTCAGGGGCAGGTGATTTTTGACGGCAAACGCAAGCTCCAGAGCAGAAGAGGAGGAAAGGTCCTTCTGGTCTATGCCATCTTGGCTTTTTGCCCTGAGCCCGACCTAACATTTACATTTTAGGAAGATCCTCCTGAAAATATCGCAGTGGAGAATAGAAAAGTTTAGAGGCAGTAGAGCAGGAGAATTTTTTGTAACAATCTATTTGAGAAAAATGTAGAATCTGGACAAAAGAAGTAGAATTAGTGATAAAGTATGATGAAAACTTGCAATGATAGATCTTTGTAGAAATTAGTGGGTTGAGGACAATGCTTGAAGGGGATAGAGGGCTCAGATTGACTACAGATAACCTCACAGTTTCATGTAGATATCTTATTGTGGGAGGAGTTGTGCCTTTCTTCCTTCAGATAGGAAGACAGGAGAAACAGGTTTAGGATGGAAGGTAAGTGACTTTGAGTTGAGGCTAGTGGACTTTGATATGCTGTGGCCATAAACATAAGCATATTACTCAAGTAATTGGCAGGTCTGGGAGTCAGCCATGTAAATGCCTTAGAGGTCGATATGGAGTCAGCAGTTCCTACATGTAGCTACCCTCATCAGTGGGACTGTCTTTTTCAGGGCGGCTTCTGACCTAGCTACATTAACTTTTAACCATAGGAGGAAGCAGCCATAGTGGAGACTGGGTAGGAAAGGCCAAAGAAATAGGAGGAAATCCAAGAGAGTGAAAACAAAAAGAACTTTTCAAGAATGGAGAAATTAGTAGTATCTCACATCACTTAGAAGCCAATAACAGTGAAAGGGGCCCTGCGAATTCATTGGCAATCTTGTCCAGTGTGATTTCTGTAGTGTGGCAGGGACAAGCATCAAATGGCACATGAGGCTTTTGTTTCAGGAAGATTGCATTGATGACAGTATGTAAACTGCCTTAGGAGTGGAATGGACAATAAAGTCGGGACTGGAAAAGAACTTGGGGAGAGAATAAACCAGGGCAGACAAAAAAGACCACAGCCATAGGAGATGTGATAGATGACTTTGACGAATAGACTGTGAGGCTAAAAGGACTCTTAAGATTTTAATCTGAAATGAGTGCAAAGATTGAGATACCATCAACAAAAGCAGAATGAAGTTGGGGGAAATGTGGGAAGAAGGGCAGAGGTGTGATTTGACGTTTAGTTGGAGATGAATGAAGGTATCAGCAGCAGTCCAGAGAGAAATCTTGCAGGTGAACGTTAAGTTTCTGCAGTTCAGGGGAGACTGTAAAGTCACTGAGCTTTTCCCAGAGAAGCTGGGATTTGGAATCAGTAGGAAGGTTGGAGCAATTCAAGATGACCAATGAAAGTGAGAAGACACACAACAACCTTTAGAAACATTTAATAAACAAATGATAGAGAAGAAGCCACTGCAGGAAGCAGGGAAGGGACCCACCTCACAGCAGGAAGAGGACTGCGATCTCTGGTCAAGAAAATGAAGGAGAGGAGAGTTTAGGCAGCTAAGGTCAAGGCCCAAGCAGACAGTAACCTTGGACAAGTAGGAAGGGAACTAGGAAATGAATCTGGGCTTCTTGCAAGTCTGGTTTTATCCTGGGAGATGCATTTTTGGAAGAGCTACTGAACTACTGTGACTTACATTTTTCTCTAAGTTAGTTTTCCCAATTTCTCCCTTTTTTGGTATGGAATTAAATACAGTGAATTTTGTAAAATGGCTTTTAATTTCTTTTTGTACTGAGTGTATTCTAAGAAATATTTTATGGTTCACTTACATAACTGTAAACAAACATGTTTTGATCTCATGCAAAATTGACAGGTGCAACCGGTATGTTTCCTTTCCTATTGTTTCTCAGGAAACTAAATTGTGTCAATGTCAGAAATGGTATTGATGCATACGTTAAAATTTTATTTGATGAAAGGTGTCCTTTGGTAACTATAAATTTATCCTAAAGCTTCACAGCAGGTGCTAAGCAGAAGCTCTTAGCCCTTTAGTAATTAGAAAATAGGGTATTTTCACACGTTTGCAGTCTTGCTGTTTTGGTCACTTTTTAAAATTAGTTAATTTTAATTTTACGCATTTTATTTTATTTTGTGTATTGCCTGCAGGTATGTAAATGAACCCATGTCATGCAGTACCAGAGAGGTCAAAAGAACTGGAACTGGAGTTATGGAAGGTTGTAAGCCACCATGTACTTGCTGGGATTTGAACCCAGGTCTTGTGCAAGAGCAACCAGTGCTTTTAATCACTGAGCCATCTCGCCAGCCCCTCACTTTCTTTTGAAATAGTTTTAATAAATAGGAAAAGTAGCAAATATTATATGTTGTTAATAGATGAAACCCACTTCCTTTATAAGAGGACAGGTTTAGTCTACTTGTTTCCTGAGCAAAGAACAGTGGCTCAATACTTTTCATCCTTTGAAGTCAAAGCTCAAAAATAAAAGTTATCCTGGTCCTGAATGCAAAACTTTCAGTGGTTGACCTCAGTCCCTTGGGAATTTGTGGAACTGCAGATGCAGTCTTTGTCTATTTGTCTGAATTCTCTTTTTATTGTTTGTTTGTTTTAGAGTCTCACTGTGTAGTCTGGGCTATCCTTGAACTCTGGTGTGTGTTACCAAACCCATTTCTTTCTCTGCAATCTCCAGGCCACTTTCCTCAGTCAGGCCATTGTCATTTCTCCTTGTCGGAGCACTGCTTTGCATTTTGCTGTCTGTGATGTTAATAGTGATAATCAAGGTGAGGGGATCACAAAAGAGGTAAACCTCTGGGCCTGCTTGTGAGGCATTCTCTAGATTAGGTTAATTGAGGTGGAAGACCCACCATAGTAACTCTGTGTGACACCATTCCATGGGATGGAGGCCCTGGACTGAGTGCAATGGGAAAGGCAAGCAGGTGCTCTCATTTCTTGCCACTTTCTGACTGTGGATGCAATAGAGCCTCACACTCCTGCCCCATGACTTCCTGTCATGGAGGACCACCTTCCAGCTATAAGCCGAAATCAACTCTTAGCTGCTTTTCTCAGGACTTTTGTCACAGCAACAAGAAAAGTAACCAATACCCACTCCACCTTGTTAAAATGTAAATCCTAAATTGTAGCTTCCTTCTTTCGGGTTGAATGCCAGGGCTTCAGTTTGTCATCTCATTATGCCCAGTTCAGCCCCTCATTCCTCCGCATCCTGATCCTCAAGCATCAGTTCGGAGTGACTTGCTGATTCTTGAATGAGTCACAGTGCCTCCTCCTTTGCATATCTGTGGACCATAGACTACTAGAAACTCTCTTCCTCTTCCTAAGGACTTTCTACTAGGTTGACATTTGAACCTAAAGGAATCCACTTTACGAACACTGTACGGCAGTGGACAAAGGCTGGCTGCCCTGTAGTGCCTCTTGCAGTAACTAGTCCATGGCCTTGGCTGCTTCCTCCTCTTTCTGTGGTTATAATTATGCACTGTGCTATCTTTCCTTGGGACTCTAAGCAGCACTCATCAAAGTCTTCATCATGTTTGATTCTGCAGCCCAGATCATATACTACCACATCTCTCCTTTTTGATTATTTAAAATATTTTTATTGATTCCAGAATTTCAGACCATGTTATTTTGACCATATTCAGACCTTTCCCTCATGTCAACCGTCCCCACTACCTCTGTTGACTTAATGTTCTCCATTATTATCTGTCCTTTACGTTTTTTTCTATTTTGTTTTGTGTGGTTTCTTTTTGTTTTGTTTGTTGGTTTTTTGAAGGCCTATTGAATCTAATCCATGCCTCCTAAATGTCTTAGGTGTTGGTCCATCTTCTGGAGCCTGGTCAACTTGCTAGGCATCACAAAATTAAGGAAAACAGGTCCTCCCATTCCCAGAATTCATCGGTTGCCAATAGATCTCAGCTAGGGCTAGGTGAGTGTGCAGAGAATATGAGACTGTGCAGTGTCCAGCCATAAATGGGGCCCCTAATTTGGAGCTTCTCTTCCAAAGGCTTTGTGATCATTGTGGAAGATGGTGCATAAAGATTGTAAGAGCCAAAGTTGGTAGATGAATAACAGGAAAATGTACTGTTCAGGTACCACAGGGCAGATGCACATATAAATTCACACTACCTATGAGAGCATGCACAAGAATTGTGCAAACCGAAGCTAAACAGGGGCCCAGCATGCATGGGGGAGGTGGGCAGGAAGCCTTTAGACTACTTTTGAAAGAAAGAAGTAAAAATCCATCTTACCTGGAAGATGAGCAATTACGTAGGTAGGCATTGATTGACTTTTGGATGAAGAATATTAATAAAAATACTCAGCAATGATATGCACTTCCTGTTGACCAGTCAGAAGAGATGTTGGCTGCAGTTTGGTACTTGGTTGTTCTCACTGAACATCCACCTTGCCTGGGAACAGATGATAGAGATTAAAATACTTTCCAGCTCTTACAAAATTCCCAAATCAGATAGCACCCATGTTTCTGTGCTGGAGTGGGAAAGGGAAGGCTCTGTCTGACTGTGCATGGATGGAAATGTTTTCTCTGGATCAAGCATAAAGGAAATTCAGTACTGAGGGTTGATGCATTACCTCAGCTCCCCTTATGCAACAGCACCACTTGATTTCTCACATCTTGAGTTAAGTCTGGCTATTTGTGAAACCCCAAATTCCCTGTGATTAACCTATGCACTCTTGCCATTGCAATTTAACAACAATTTCCTTTCTCTTCTGTGATTTGCTGTTGTGAAGAGTAAGTTGGTAGAAAAGACTAATATTAGGGGTTACTTGGTAATCTCTCATTTATTTGGATGTCATTGTGTGTTTCTTCATCATTTATTAGTTTGAATTATCACAGCAGTGTTTGCTAATGGGAGAGACCTTTTCCTGTGGAGTTATTTCTTTCTTTTTATTTTTGAAATTCTTTTTTTTTTAAGTTAATTTTTGTTGAGCACATTTTTTTTTTTTTTTTTCCTTCTGAGACAAGGTCACCCTGCAGCTCCAGCTGACGCAGCGAAAACTTGTCTGTGACCAGGCTGGCTTCTCAATTTCATAGAAATCACCTTGCCTTCTGCCTCCACAGTGCTAGGATTAAAAGCCTGTGCCACACGCCAGGACATGAGCACATTTATACGACAATTCTTAGATCAAATTTAGACTCATCCCCCATCCATGCCCACCCCTCACCCTCCCCCATGCCAGAGTCTCATGATCTGCCATAACATGTAAGTCCTGTCATTGTTGCATTTTTCCTCAGTTTTTTTTTTAACCTTTTTTGATGCAGTTTACTGTTTAAGATTCAGTTTCATTTAAAACAGGTTTTTCTCTCCTTTTTTGTTTTAATTTTATTTTTTTTTTTTTTTTTTTTTTATTTTTATATAGTATATACTATATAATTATATATACCCCCTTTAAACCATACAAATCAAAATTACAAAGTCTGAAAATAAACCATAGGTTAATTCTAAAACATGTTTAGAGATTCACATTTTAACAGTAAAGTTGCATGCAGGTAAAAAGAAATATAACTTTACATTCTAAATTACATAGCAAGTTGATGTATGTTTTAATGTACTTTTTTGAAGGTTCTATAAGAATTTAATATAAATTATATAATACATTTACAATGTAAACTATACATTATTATAATATTTCAATAACACAGGGATTATACTGAAATTATTCTATAAAGCTATCAGTACCTTTTTTGTTCCTTCCCCTTTGCATTACTCCAAAATATGCCCATATAAACAGTATATATATCAAAATTATGACCTTTAGGAATGAACCGTGTGTTAATTCCTAAATATGTTTTGGGATTCACATTTTTCCCTTTAATTTTATATTACTGTAGAATATGAATATATATCTTCCACCCATATATGGTAATCAATGTGTGAATATAAATGGTAGGTCAATATTAGAACCCATTAAGAGATTCACATGATAATAGCACAGTTGCTTTCAGATACAAAGAAATATAATAATAAAGTCGCTCAGCTTGCTTGCCAACTGGGGAATTGGTGTTAGCATCCACAAATAAGGGAATCCATTTGCCTTTTTTTTTTCTGGGACTGTGTTACTTCTGTGTTAATGGCTTTGAGTTTCATCTATTTACCTGCAGAGTTCATGATGTCATCTTTCTTTACCACTGCAAAGAACTCCATTGTGTAGATATGCCACATTTTTGTTATTCAGTCATCAGTTGAGGGGCATTTGGGTTGGTTGCAGCTCTCTTCACAATAGTGAAGAGAGCTGCAATAAACATAGCTGTGCATGTAACTTTGTGGTAGGATGCATCTTGTGAGTATGTACTCAGAAGTGGTGTGGCTGGGTCAGGTGGTAGGCTCATTTTGAGTCTTTTAATGGTTCTCCACACTGCTTTCCACAGTGATTGTACCAGTTTATATTCACACCAGCAGCAGGTAAGTGTTCCCCTTTCCCCACAACCTCTCCAGCATTTGGTGTCTTTGTTTTCTTGATCTTGGCCAGTCTTACTGGAGTGAGATGATACCTTAGTGTGGTTTTAATTTGCATTTCCTTAACTATTAATGATGTTGAACACTTTTTAAGATGTTTCTGAGCCATCTTTACTTCCTTACTGGTGAAGTCTCTGTTCATCTCTTTACTCCATCTTTCGAGTACGTCATTTGTTTTCTTATTTCTTTGTTTTTTAAGTAGTCTATATATTTTGGATGTTAATGTTCTGTCAGATGTTATCAGTGGTGAAGGTTTCCTCCCACTCTGTGTTTTCTCTTCACTTCTTTGATTGTTTCTTTAGCTGTACAAAAGCTTTTGAGTTTGATGAGATCCCACTTGTCAACTGTTGTCCTTATTTCCTGTGCAGCTGCTGTTTGATTTACAAAGTCTTTTCCTATGCCTATGTCTTATAGGTTGCTGCAAACTTTTTCTTCTATCACCTTCAAGGTTTCAGGTTTTAGGTTGAGATCTTTGATCCACTTGGAGTTGACTTTTTTACAGGGTGAGATGTAGGGGTTTAATTTTGTTCTTCACAAATGGTGATCCAGTTTTGTCAACACCATTTGCTGAAGATGCTATCTTCCTCTATTGAGCTTTTTTGGTCCCTTTGTCAAATATGAGGTGGCTGAAGTTATGTGAGCTCAGGTTTGGATCTTCAATTTTGTTTCATTCATCAATGGGTCTGTTTTTGTGACAGTACCAGGTTGTCTTTATGACTATAGCCCTGTAATATAACTTGAAGTCTGATAAAGCAATCTCCCCTGTATTCCACTTTTCGCTCAGGGTTGCTTTAGCTATTTGGGGTTTTTTGTTTTTTTCATATGAATTTAAGGTTTTTTTCCCCCAAGTCTGTGAAAAAGCTCATGGGAATTTTGATTGAGATTGCATTGAATCTGTATATTAATTTGGGTAGAATGGACATTTTTATTATTAATTTTTTTATTATTATTATTTTTTTCCAATCCATGAGCATGGGAGATCTTTCCATCTTTTGGTGTCATCTTCAAGGTTTTAAAATTTTTGTTGTAGAGATCTTTGGTGTCTTTGGTTAGGTTTAGTCCCATTTTCTTTTTTTTTTTTTTTTTTTTTTGATGGTATCGTGATTGGGAATGGTCTCCCTATATATTCTTCTCTAGTTGCTTATTGTTGGGTAAAGAAAAAAAGACTATGATTTTTCTATAGCTTATTTTGTGATCCTGCCACTTTTGACTTTTTACTCTTTATATATTTCTTAGGTTTTCTGGTGGAGTTTTTCAGCTATCCCTTAGTAAGTAAACAATCAAATCTCTGGCAAAATAGGGATAGTTTTTTTTTTTTGCGTTTATTTTTTGTTAGGTTTATTTTTCTTGCCTTATTGCCCTAGCAAGCATTTCAAGCACTATTTGTTAAGAAGAGTGGTGATCAGGGGCTGCCTGCCCTGTTGTCCTTTTCCTCTTAAGGGAATGCTTCTAACTTTTCCTCCATTTTGGCTTGGTATTTGGGTTTGCCTGATAATGGCTTTGGATTCATTGAGGAATATCCCTCCAGTCAATTCCCCTGGACTTTAACATGAAGGGATGCTGGATTTTGTCAAAGGATTTCTTTGTGTCTAATTGAAGATGATTCCATGTGGTTTTTTACTTCTAGTCCTTTGTGTTTTATAGACTATCGTATTGATTTACAAATGTTGAACCAATCTCTGATTCTCTTGTAATGAATCCCAACTTGGTTCATGATGGCATGATTTTTTTTGATGTGGTTTTTGTTTCATTTTTTTGATTTTTTTTTTTTTTTGCATTCTGTGTTCATTAAAGATGTGTTTATTTTCTTTCTTGTTTTATCTTTGCTGGCTTCATGAAAGGAATTTGGATCCTTCTGAAAAGTTTAGTAGTAAAGTTTTAAGACTCTTTTAATGTTTTATGAATTCTCTGTGAAACCTCTTGAGCCTGGGCTTTTTTTAGTTGGGAGGCTTTTTATTACTATATCAATTACCTTCAATTTTATGGGCTTTTTAAGCTGTCAATCTCTTTTTGTTAAGCTTTGGTGATCCTAGGTTTCAGATATTCATCCTTTCACTCTTAGTCTTTTCAATTTTAGTAGAGTTATTATGGTTTCTGGATAAGTATTCTCGTTTGTTTGTCTAGTCTTTCTTTTATCTGTTGCTTTGTTTTCCCCTTCATCTCAAATCTATCATTTGGATTTGCTCTTTCTTTTGCTTAACTTGGCTAGAGGGCTGTCTTTTTGTTTATATTTTCAAAGACCAAAATGATGTTGATTTATAGCATTCTATCAGACCACCTGCAATGAAGTCTCAATATTAACACCTGGATAAGCCCTATTAACTATAAGAACACCTGGAGACAACAACACAATCCTGAATAGTAGTGGGTCAGGAAGAAATATAAGATGAAATAAAAAAAGCTCTGAACTAAAAATGACAATACAAACAACAACAAAAAAAAACGTGGGATCATTAAAATCCAAGTCTTAGATGCGGAAATTTATTGGCTTCAGCTACAGTTCCTTCACCTATATAAAAAATAAATAAAAAAAGAAGGGGCTGGAGAGATGGCCTAGCAGTTAAGAGTGCCGACTGCTCTTAAAGAGGACCCAGGTTTGATCCCCAGCACCCACATGGCGGCTGAGAACCGTCTGAAACTCCAGTTCCAGGAGAACTCCAGTTCCAGGGGAATCCGAGACCCTCTTCTGACCTCCGCGGCATTGCACGAAACAGGTGCACAAACCTACATGCAGACAGCACATTCATACACATACAGGAATAAATAAAAATTTTAAAAAAATTAAAAAAAAAGCAGAAAGAGAACAAATAAATGATCTAACACTGCAGATAAAAACACTTGAAAAAGGACAACAAATGAACCCTAAACCCAATGGACAGGAAGAAATAACAAAAATCAGAGCAGAAATCAACAAAATAGAAACAAAGAAAACAATACAAAAAAAACAAAAATCAATGAATCCAAAAGCTGGTTCTCTGTAGTTATTTCTTACAAGCTTTTAGATGAGTAAATTATATGTGTATCTGCTTGTATGAAGGCACAACAATACTTTCACTTATTTTTTATTCTTTGTTTTTGATTATGCAAACTAACTCACTTGATTATAAACTCAGTATAGGTCTCTTTCCTTTAAGAAAATATGTACAACTCACTACTTGGTCTTGATTCATTTTACCAAACATTTAATTTCAGTTTTAAGATATTTATTACTTGAAATAAAATGACTCTTTTTATTTTATTTTCAAACAACAAGGGAAGGACTGAAGTTGGATCCTTGGTGTTATTTCTGTGTGGCACTATGTGGTCTTTCTCTCTCCTCTGTGAGCACTCTTCATTCATACTGGTATATAATTCCCCTGTTAATAAGTTGCCTGTTTTCTCCCTGGCTTGCTGCTCAATTTGAGCAATGAGTAATCATTTCATCATTTGAATCTTTGTTTCAGAGCACACCTATAAAGTGATTCCTTTTTGATAATTGCAGGGTGATCTCTCTGGTGTTCTCATAGGGTGTGGACTGAGCCAAACTGGGCAGCAGTGGAGGGTTGGCATCAGGCCAAGTGGATGCCAATGCACCCATTCTGACAGGCAAGGCCTGGGTGGCTTCTCTTGGCATCTCCTGGGTTGAGCATTTTCCTCTTGCACTGCCCACCTGCATTCTCTCTGTGTACAGTTCTCCTTTGTTTCAGATTGTTGTGGCTTGGGTGGTGCCTTCCTCCAGGAATCTGGACAGGAGAAGGTCAGATTTTGCCACCTTTCCTTTTCTTTGTCTATGAACCTCATTCCTCCTTTAGCAGCTAACGATTTTCCCTTCAACTCACAGCTTTCTTGTATTGGCCTTGGATAAGCCTCATATTCTTTCTGTGTCTCCATTTTTTAACTGCAAATAGTGTTAATAATATTGGCTACTTTTCTTCTAAAATACTCCTGAGGATTAATAAGCTTGTATTCAAAAGCATAAGTGTTTAAAATGATAGATTCTCCATAAATCTAAATTACTATGATTATCACCATCCCTTTATACAGCCATCAAAGTAGTAAACCTCAGAGAGCATTTAGTATTTACAGGGAGCTTTGCATTTTCAGAACTGTTTTATGGTGCTTGTTGATTTAGACAAACCTCTTTCTCTGCAGTGTCTCAGCATCATACTTCTGTGGATAAAGGATTTGTTAAGTGTTATCAGTAGTATTCTCTTTTTACATTGACTCCATTTATTTTCCTGAGTAAAACTGTTATTATTTTATTCCTATTGTGTCTCTGATTTGAAGGATTTGTCTTGTACCAGATGTATCTTGAGTATATTGGATTTATTCTTTTGACTGAACTCATTGAACACTGTGTATGCATTTTGACCTGTGTTTGGATAATCACAAAAACCAGTCAGTATTCCTAAGAGACTGAAGAGGGTAAAAGGGAGGTTAAGTTCTGAAGGAGCTGGAGAAAGGGAAACTAACCTGGGGGCAGATTTTTAGTTTTTTTTAATTTATTTAATTTTATTTATTTATTTTTTTTAATTTTCTTTATTTCTGTATGTGTATGAATGTACTGTCTGCATGCAGGTTTGTGCACCCATGTCGTGCAATGCCGCGGAGGTCAGAAGAGGGTGTCGTATTCCCCTGGAACTGGAGTTCTCCTGGAATTGGAGTTTCAGACGGTTCTCAGCTGCCATGTGGGTGCTGGGGATCGAACCCGGGTCCTCTGCAAGAGCGGTCGTTGATCTTACCCGCTAGGCTATCTCTCCAGCCCCTAGATTTTTAGGAACTTATCAAGACACTATTAAGTAATCAAAAGGTAGAGCCTGGATAGAATGTTTACTTGTTTGGATAAACCTGAAATGTTTACCAAGGCCAGTTTGCCCCCTTTTGTGCCTTTCACCCACTAGGAGACCAACTGCCATTAAGCTCTCTTCCTTGACTGTGCTGCTCTCTTCTTGTTTACATCATGAGCAAGCTTAGCTCTTTATCCCTCTAAGATCTCTCATTCTTCCTTTGGATCTGATGTTAATGCTGTTCAGAAAGCCCCTGGGACTTTACTCACATACTCTTTAATTAGTGCCAAGTGTCTCCAGCCCCTGTGAAAAAGGTTCAGTCAGCCATTGCTTTGATCTGTATCTCAGAGGTAGTGTTTAACTCTGTTCTTGCCAGCTTTGTCCTTACCTTGGGTATCAGCTGCTGTCCTCAGAACCTACAGATGCTGTGGTCTTGGCAGGATGTCTTGCTCACACCCAAAGCATAGGCCTTCTCATTCTCTTCTGGACTAGCCAGGGTGGTGACCAGGAGGCAGGCTACCTCAAGACTTTTCACCTCTAGAGGGTGATGTTTTCTTCTTGTGATATTTGAGACTGAGTTGAAATAAGCTGTATTAAATAAATACTTCTCCAGTGAAATACCCATATTTCTAGAGGATAAAATAAGTTTGTATATTGTAAGGAATAAAAATGAAAACAATCTATGGTAGCTTTAGGAGCATTTCCAAAAATCAAGGCATTAAGTCTACTATTAAACATTAAAATGTTTATTAAATCTCCTGTTTCATCTGATGTGCTGTGTGCAGGATTATGATTTTGAAATTTAAAGTTCCAGTGTGTCTTCATAAGCCCTGCATGGCCCATGCAAAATTTTTCAGAAATATCTGGATATCTTGCACTTCATTTCAATGTTTAATTTGTGTAAGGTTATTTGAGAAGTTTTTGGGAACAGGTACATGAAAAAGTGTTCAAGTTAGTCAATGGATAGAGGACTTCATATATATATATATATATATACACATATATAATAAAAATAAACTCAGATCAACTTTAAAAAAATAGAATAAAAGTGTTTGTCAGCAAGCCTGAACACATGTTTGATGCCAGGACCCGCATAGTGGAAGGAGAGAACTGGCTTCCGCAAGCTGTCCTCTGACCTCCACACATGCTGGGAGGCAATTACATTTATATACAAATAAGTAAAATATAGACATGTAATTTAAATGTCACCATTCCAATATGGATGACTGAAGAGCTCCAAGGCCCTACTCCTAGCTGTGGACCTACAGGAAGCCCATGGTGACTAGGGTAGAGAGTGTTTAAAACACAGCCCTTACAATCTACCACGCCTCCTCTTCCGCAGATTGTTCCCTGGGCTTTGGGAAAGGGGCACAAGTGGGTGAGAAGAAAACAGTCTAATTTCTTTGGAGTTGTCATTTTGGACTCCAGTCTATTCAGGTTGTTTCCCTTCATGGATTGACAGCTTTCCCAGTGATACAAACGATGAAACCTAAGAGGACTGAAAAACTTTGTTTATAAATACAGCAACTGCACACTAAATATGAATGTGTGAAAATGATTCTTTACAATCCTTTGGGCCATAGTTTTAATTTTAAGTAAATACTAGGATGTATTTTTCCATGTTAACACAAATGAATCCCTGGGAATCAAGGGATCTGATTCTGGTGGAATCCTAGCCTGGGGAGGTAAGTACTTCCAGATAAATCACAGCAGTGCTGTGCTTGTTTTTTCATACTGAACAAAAAGGGGACCAAAGTCTGTTTAGATGTGTGTCAAGGGAAAAAAAAACTTAGCACCCACTAACCTGAGAGGGGAGAGGTGGCAAGTGTGGGGTAAGCTTTCACCTCCCTACTTTACTGCCAGTTTACAAGAAGAATGTTCCTTTTACTTATTTTCTTTTCAACCATATTCTTTAAGTTTTAAGTTAAAGAAAGATATTTTCTATGCCTGATAGATGTGTGTTTTAATTATTTGGTTAAATTATTAAGCCATTTTTAATTTTGAAGTTAGGTATTTCTGTGACAGTGATAATACATATTTCACATAATGCAAATACACATGTATACTTATACCTACATAAACTAGTTTACATGCATATACCACCCTCGACATGGTTTGATGTATCTAGTCACAAAAATATGCAATCAGTGGAACTAGAGATCCTTATAAACAAATTTAAGGTTCATACAATAATAACAAAGGATGGCAGGTTTGGGAAAAGATTAATTTTATCTTCAAAAAAACATTCAGGAAATTAATGCATGTGGACAGAAAAACCCAGTCTGAATTATCTTTTTAGCCAGGGTAAAACCCAGGACATGAGGGGACACTAGCTTTTTAGTAAGTGTGAACAATAAGATTAGAAAGAAGAAGCTATTTCTAACCTCCAAATCTAGAGACTGATTTGTTATTCATGGCTTTATGACAGGAAAATTGTCCAGTGTAAAGGACAAGTTCCTTGATAAGTGTTTTACAAAAATGCTAAAAATTCCATATATGATAATCTCATTTTTAAGTTGAGTGAAAACAAAACAAAACAACAGCAAAATAAACAACCAAACCCTAGGAAGCTATTTCAAGCTATCATGCAGTAAAGACCATTTTGGTATGAGGTAGAAGCAACATAGCAACATACTTGACTTTTAAACTATTTGATTTCACTTGTTTTAGATAAAATGAGGCACACTATGTGTTATGAACAGACAGACCTCAATTTTACTGGGAAGACTTTCAACAGAAGCCACATGATGGGTCGTTCTGAATTCATTTTTTGAGCATCTATATGAAATGTAGACTTACTGTTGCTTGAAGATAGAAGCATAATGTTTTGTGTGAAAATAAAGTTCCTGATGTAGTTTTCACTGTTCATGAAACCTCTGCAAGACAGGGCCGGAAGTCAAGCTGGATTTCAAGGCATACTGAGTCATTCAAATTTAAGGGTACAATGAAAGGACTGGGCTCACTTAAATTAATGTTCTTCACACCTCTGCCAGGCACCAGAATGGAATGCTTCCCCCTGAGTGTCCTTTTACTGAAAACTAAAAAGAAAACATGAGGTGTTGTTTATACTTAGAGAAGAGAGGAAGGCTGGGCTTCCTGCCTTCTGGCACCACTGAGCTATATACCAGAACCTGGTTGCCCTTCACTTGTTTTCTCTCATCTAAATTTATCTCTATCATTTAAAATGGTATCCTATGGGGCTAGAGAGATGGCTCAGTGGGTTAAGAGCACTGGACGCTCTTGCAGAGGACCTGGCTTCATTTCCCAGCACCCACAGGGCAGCTAACAACTATCCATAACTCTAGTTCCTGGAGATCCAATGCCCTCTTCTGTCCTCTGTGGGCATTGCATTGCATATGTTGTTAAAGTTATTAAAGTATTATAAGATACCATGGTTTAAAATTACAATATAAAGAATATAAAGAGGCTAATAATGTAAAGGATATTCAGAAAACTGTTGTTGCACATATATTTCCTTTCTCTCTCTTTCTTTCTCTCTCTCTCTCTCTCTCTCTCTCTCTCTCTCTCTCTCATTCTCTCTTTCCTCCTGGTCTCAATTATCCTATAGCCTAGGCTGGTTTGCAACTCTCAACCTTCCTGCCTTGGCCTCCCACCTGCTGAGATCATAAGTATGCTACCATAGATAGCAACTACCTTCACTTCATTTTAGTGGACTCCATAATTTATGAACAGATAGATTGTGAGGTCATATTAGGAAAATGCCCTTATTTCACCCAGGGAAACATTGATAGCAAGCAAGGAGTGACTAGGTTTTTCTAACCACTGGCTGCAAACCTACAACTAAACTTACATCTGCCTTTTGTTCTACCATTCCAATAAATTTCCATTAAAAAAACAGAGGCCAGCCTGGTCTACATAGCAAGGCCAACCTGGTCTACATAGCAAGCTCCAGGCCAGCTGGGACTAAAGGGAGACCCTGTCTCAAAAAGACAAAAAAATTAAAAATAAAAATAAATTTAAAAAATAGTGAATTCTTTGATGGTAGATTATGATTAAGACATTACATTATAATTTTTTTTATTTATTTCCGTATGTGTATGAATGTACTGTCTGCATGCAAGTCTGTGCACCCGTGTCGTGCAATGCCGCGGAAGTCAGAAGAGGGTGTCGGACTCCCCTGGAACTGGAGTTCTCCCGGAATTGGAGTCTCAGACGGTTCTCGGCCGCCATGTGGGTGCTGGGGATCGAACCCAGGTCCTCTGTAAGAGCAGTTGGCGCTCCTAACCGCTAGGCCATCTCTCCAGCCCCAAGACATTACATTATAAAAAACCTTATGCAGAAGGAAACCCTTACTGACGTGCTGCTGCTTTAAATATTTTATAATGTAATGTCTTAATCATAATCTACCATCAAATATTTTAGGAATATCTTTAATGTTTAATAGTATATTAACAGCATGCAATAATTACATCATAGGTTCTCAAGCAGAGGCAGTCTATTGCAAGGTCCTTCTCTGCTGCCAGTTATCATAGGCTGTTTAAAGTTAGAAAACTGAATAGAAACACTGAATATTGTAGAAATGCACTTTGCTCAGTAATACTTGAGTTGTTGTAATATTAGACTATCCATTTGGTTTTTACAGAAAATCCTTAACTGTAATTGATGGTTGTTGCCATAATAGTATACTGCCTGTATTTCTACCTCTAGTAATGGGCTTTATGAGCTAGATTTCATATCCTTGAGCCTGGGCAAGTGCACAGTCTTTTTAAAAAGAAACATGGTTTACTTGCACAAAACTGATCAGATTTGAAAGATCGTCAATGCCCTTGAAGTGGTTTTTGTGGGTGTGAAACAAATGGTGAGAATGTGAATTGTTCCCTTATTATAGTATTGAAATTAATTCTACTTAATCTATCAAATCATGTTCATGCCCTGATTTTATGTACTTGTATCTATCAATAAACATTGTGGGAAAAAATAATGAGCTCTTTCTACAAAAATATCTACTTAAGGTGTGTCCCTGTGTGTGTATGTGTTTGTGTGTGTGTGTGTGTGTGTGTGTGTGCGTGTGTGTGTGTGTTGAATAGACCTCTTTGCATAAGAGGATGGAGATTTTGGCCTTTTATTTCCTGGCTCTTAATGCTCTCATTTTGTCATTGGTGAGACAAAAAGGGAATAGAAAGGCGCCAGACTTCCCCCAAGTCTGGGTTTACCTTCCTAATGACAGTTCAGTTTTTCATATTACATATAACAAAGCAAGAAGTAGCTCTCCACGGCCAGACCTTGGTAGCTTGGAGATTACATAGTTCCCTTGGTCTAGCTATATCTTTTTCAGGATTTTCTTCTAAACCTCAGAAACTGGCTTCTGAGAGTGTTTGCATCACTGACTATTTATAGGCGGAAACTCAAGGGAAAATGAGAGTTAGAAAGAAGTTAAGGGTAAAGCTCCATCTCATGACCATCACCTCAGCCTGACAATTTTCACTTCTCCAAATTTCCTTCCAGTTCTCATCTTTAATATATACATTTTATACTTGTAATCATAGATCATATAAACTTTCAGGATGATCATTTCTACTATAACATTATACAGTTTCTCATGTTATTAAAAACTTTGTGACTCCTTATAAAAGGATGACATCATGCCTTAAATGGATAGCTTACAATTTATTTAATTATTCATCTGTTGTAGGAAATTTAGGACATTTTCAGTTTATTTTTCAATTATATATAATGTTCTGACAAAGGGGTTGATAAACACAGCTGTCCTGAATTATTTTCTTGGAGAAAAGACCGATTACCGAGACTGGCCAAGGGTCTTACTATGATTGATGTGTGTCTCTAGGGATAGATTTTATGATGTGGGGTCTTGAGTTTATATAACTTGGTGGATGAGGCTCCTTGGGAAAAGAATATTAAATTATAAACATAGAGTTCTGGGTAACCTCCTACCTTGAGGTGATTCCATGGTGAAAGACATAATTTAGGACTATATCAAGTTAGGATTATCAAACATGGCCTGCTGAGTACTGTAATAACTTTTGTCTCCATCAATAAGAAGTGAGAATTCTTCATCCTTGAAGCTTCTTGAGTACTATGTGTTGTGGTTCAAGTATGCTAGTTAATTTAGCCAGATATAGCACATATTCTTTGATAGTGCATGTCTTTGGTTATTCGGGATGACATATTTCATTATTAATACATAGCAAAATACTTCAAAACTCACAGCTCAAAACAACAGCTTTATAGCATTTTGCAGTTTGGTGTGGGGGGGATTTAGATGGGGATTGGCTGGCCTGTTCTTCTTGTCTTTCATCCTGATGCAACCATTTGCATGTAGACTGGTCTACAGAGTTTAAGATGGCTTCAAATTCATATCTTAGCATTGAAAGGGAATGAATATAAGTCACCATTCAGTTGAGATTGGCCATAAGATCATCTTTATGTGGTCTCTCCAACATGGTGGTCTTGAAACAACTGAACTTCATACTTGGCAGCTGTTTCTAAATAGGCCAAAGTTCCAAAGACTCTTTGGGCAGAAGATGCAAGAATTTTTTTTTCTGATGTAGATTTAGAAATCCATGAATACTGCTTTTGTAACTAATATCCTTTTATGAGTTGCTATGGCTGATCTAGACTCAAAGGAGATATTGCTGGGAAAAGCAAAGACTTAGAGGTCATCTGTAAGCTTTCTCTGGCTGATACTGTTTCCCTGGATGTTTATGTCTTATAAAAATTATCTGTTTTGTAACATTACATAATAGAATTAGAAGAGAATAATCTGTAAGCAGAATATTAGCACGTTTCATGAAAACAAGGAAGATATATGTGGCATAATTTTGCAGCCTGCATAAATCTACTAATATGCCTTTAAGGAAGTATAAAAAGAATTTCTTCACTAGTAGGCTTAAATAAAATAACTATTGTTATATTTGATATTGTTCTAACCTCATCATGCATTTATGACATTTATTCGTTATTCTGTTTCTTTCTTTTTTTTTTTTTAGTCTTTTTGACACAGGGTCTCCCTGCAACCCCAGCTGTCCTGGAACTCACTCTAGACCAGGCTGGCCTTAAACTCATAAAGATCCACCTGCCTCTGCCTTCTGAGTGATAGGATTAAAGGTGTGTGCCACCATGCCTGGCTTTATTATGTTTATTTCTATAAAATTCTATTACATTTATCCATTTTATGTATGCTTGCGAGGAAAGCATACATGCCACAGTTCACATGTGGAAGTCAGAGGACAAAAAGTGGGACTCAGTTCTCTCCTTTCACAATGTGGGCCCAGTGACTGCCCTCAAGTAGTCAGGTTTGACAGCAAGTGTCTTTACCTGCTGAGCCACTTTTTATTATGACCTCTAAATACAATTATGGAAAATAAATAATTATGCAGAATTGACACTGAATATAGTAGCCAATGTCTTGGGCATCCATGTCTTTCCTTTTGTGCTCTTCTATATATTACGTTACTTATACCCTTTGGTTTCCCATTGCAAGTTTCTATTACAGGATTTCCATTGGATTTTGCCCAGAAAAAGCTCTGGAAGGTGACTGAGAATGGAAGGGAGAAAGGAGTCATTCTTGTTCCCAGCTTTTCCTCCTTGGCTGGCACAGGAAGCTATGGAGCCCAGAATGTTTTCCAGCTCCAGTGCCCATATCTCAGACATCTTTTTTGGTCCCAGATTTGTATAGGACAGAGTACTTTTCTCGGCCAGTTTTCCCTGGACTATCCCAGCACCTATAGGCACAGTCACTATGGTAGCTCCTGTGCATCTCCACCACCTTCTTATCACCTCTTCCAGCAGATAGATAGGGCCAGGCTGTTTCCAGCCTGATAGGAAACACTCCTCCCCCTAGCAGTCCCAACATCTCCTTTGAACCACATCTCTGTTCCTTAGTGCTGCTAGGTGGCAGCCTTCTTTGTTACTAGGAGCTACCTCAGAATTGCATTAGCAAAGTAGGCGGAGGCTCCCTACCTCCTCCTCCTCCTCCTCCTCATTCTCCTCCCTTTTGTTTCTCTGTCCGTGGGGACAGTAGCTGTTTCCTGCAGTTATTAATATCTTGGTTGCTTCACATGCTGTGCTTTGCTCTTTCCACCTTCTAAACAGTTTTGAAAATAATCCTCTCTGCTGGAAATATTTCATGTGGTTTCTGTTTTCCTTATTGGATCCTGTTGACATGATAGGGAGTGTGTTACTGCCAGTCATTTGCAGAAAGGAGTCCATTAAAGGAGAATGCTCAGATTAGTATCACAGGTGTGGCAGAATGGTAATTACAGGAGCTAGTCATTTATTAAATGTTCTTGCATTATTGTCTGTGGGATTTTTTAATATTACTCCTTGTTTATAGACACTGTGTACAAGTATCAGTTGTGTGCTTTGCAAGGAAAGACCATATTTTTTACAAATCAGAAAGCAAACATTGTCAGGATTAATACTTTTTTTTCTTGTGAATATTCAATTTTGTAAGAGCAGAAGTCACATAAATATGTCCACTGCTCATTCTGTCATCAGCAATTCATGTGCAGGCTCTCAAACAGAAAAAGACTTTACCATGAAAACACTTCTATTCTTTGTTCTTTGAAACATAGAAATAGAATCCCAGTTAGCTGCCATTTTGAAGCCGTAAACTGCTACAGAATTCCCACCCTTAAGAAACAGCAAAGGAAAATCATATGCCTTGACCCGTATGTTAATTTCCAGTTCTGGAAAATTTTATACTGTGAAATAAACTTATTTACTATCATCAGATGACATTTTATTAAAAAATGTGTGACTGTTGGATGTTATGATTATACATAATAGTTAAAAGATAAAACCAAATGTTTATATTGAGGAAGAAGCTGCTAAAATTAAAACTTTCTGGCCTGATAATAATTATCTTTGATATTCAGCATATAAAAGTGACATCTCACAATATATTTAAACAAACATATAAAATGAAGTTTTTAGAACTTTTTAGGTCTAATTCTGTGGTTGTAATAGGCAAATTGCTATGTCAGATCTGATCGTTGTCTTTATTTATAGTTGTTCATGCTTTAAGTACCCACTTTATTAAATAAATGTGGAATTCGAAAGCCTAGCTTCATTGAAAGTCGAAGTTTGTCCATTAAAGTCCTTCAGGGCCCATTTCTCTAAACCTCTGCCTTTGTGAGTTTGGAGGTCAAATGCTTAAAAGTGATACCTGAGCTGGGCCAAGAGCAGGCTGTTCTGATCTTCAGAGAGTGAGTTTCAGGGAAGACCTAAGGACTAGAATGATTGGAGACAATCATAGTTATTAAATGATGAAACTCAAAATCATTTAGATGATAAAGTGTTTGCATTTATCTTCTCTCTGCACTTGCAACACACACACATACACACACCCACACCCACACCATATTCAAACATAATTTAAAGAACATAACTTTGATTACTATATCTGAGAAGGAGAGTTTATACCTTTTTCTGTTTATTTTGATGTGATGCCATTTTTGTCACCCCCGGTGACCAATTTCAGTATGCACAGGTACATATACATGGCTTATTGGGCACGAAGTGTCACTCCATGTCATAGCAATAGAATAAGACAATGTCAGGAAGTAAAAATATAATGAATGCATTTGAGTCATAAATGCTAAATAATGTCACAATGCATTGCACGGGGACACATTTGTAGGGGATTTATCATAGAACTATGCAGGGAAAATGAGTCATATGGCATTTGCTAGCTACCAGTACAGTGGGCTCAAAGGACACTGGAATGTGTTGGAACTCTATTTATATTCTTCTGGCAATTTAGTTTTAACAATCAATGTTACCCATGATATTAAATTAATATGCTTATTTAAAAATTAATTTGTAGTTTAAGAATTAGTAACAGTACCTTATTGTCATAAGCTTACAGAAGTTAAGAAAACATTAGTGACTGCATTGGATTTCTACACTAAAATTTAAATTCATGCTCATCGCTATTATAAAATTTTATATGTGATTCAAAACTGAGAAACATACAGAGACATGGGCAGGGAATCTGAGGATCTTATGTTACTATGCTTTTTACACAGTACTGCAAACTATTTCCCCCTAAGCCTGTGACTTGTAAAATATCAAAATTCATTTTTGGTCATGTTCTATTTCTTTTACTAGTGTTTATTTGGCAGGTGTGGTAGAAGAACTGGTATTTGTTCTCTATTGGAGGCTGAGAGTGATGAACTATAGCATGATTCTTAAGCATTACCCATTGTAGGGTAACATATCAGACAGCATTTGAAGGGACCCTGAAGGCAATTATATGTTCTTATAGAAGTAACCCTCCTCACTTCTCCTCATATCTTCTTAGCTGGAGATAACCACAAGGTCTTACTGATGATATGAATGGCCAGGAAGAGCAATTCTGTTGTGTGTCCCCAAAGGCAAAGAGGTGGTCATGCTTGCTGAAAGGCATCCATCACTGTCGTGACTTTAGACACTCAAGAGTGTGGAGATGCAAATCATTATGTAATATATTTTTTTAAATTTGATATTTGTGTGTATATTGTTACTTAGTTTTGTGCACTTCATATAATAGATCTTAATCAAATTTAGACCTCACCTGTGCCCCACATACTCCCCCCACTGGATTTCATCCATTCTGCCTTATATGTTAAGTCCTATCTAGTCAAGCATTTGTACCCAGATGTCTCTCAGTACAAGCTCATCCATCAGTGTCTAGTCCCTTAAAGAAGATCTATGCTCCTTCACCCTGGAGAAATTGGTTGCCAATAATTCCTCTGCTAAGGTTGGGGCCTGCTGCCCACTCCCCAAGTCCTATGCTGGGTTTTTGTATGATTGAGTTAACATGGGTCTTGTGTATGCTGTCAGCATTGTTGCAAGTTCATATGAGCAATTTTCCAGAGGTCTGCAAGCCATTGATTCTTTATGTTCATGCACCTATCCTGGCTCTTACAACCTTTCTTCCTGCTTTTCTGCAGTGGTCCCTGAGCTGTGGGAGGAAGAAGGTTAATATAGGAGTCCTATCCAGGGACATGCACTCTGCAGTCTCTTATTTTCTAAAATTTGCCTAGTTGTGGCCTTGTGTGTGCATCCCCCCTCTGATGTATGAGAAAGTTTCACTGGTGATAGTTGAGGGATGTATCAGTATTCTCTCTATCCTCTGCTCTGCTATGTTCCATGAGCCTTAGGTGTAAAGGTTCCATTGTAGATGTGTCACTTAGGGCTGGGCATCTATCAGACATATTTTGTGTGTGACCAGTTGTTAGGTGACACAAAACTCTGGAGGGAAATGTATTAACTTAATCCTCCACTGAAAAATACATTCAATACCTGAAGGCTATATAACAAGAAATGCAATACCAGACAGGATAAACCTCCCTCCAAGTTGTTGGTCTGGATAGTCCAATAGACTACCCAAATAATATAGGCCTTGATCTCCCAGAATTGAAGGTAAACCTTATTGCTGAAGATAGGACATACTTTGGAAACATGACTTGAACCAATAGACCAAGGACTGACCTGGAAGCCTTCTCCATGAAGACTAACACTCATAGTTCTGGAGAACACTATGCAAACTCCTAAGGGAGAAAGCCAATCAATGGTCGAGTAACTAACCACAATGACTGCCACAGCAAACTCTCTATCAGTAAAATAGTGGCACTTCTATCTATGGGATAATCGAAAGATATGTAATTGGAAATAAACTCCTCTCAGTGGGAGGGAACTCATGGGTGGCACTCTATCTATAGCCAAATACACATGGCTGGAGATGCCACAGGTCCTAGAGAAAGGCCTATCTCAATAGTGTCTCTAGACAAATAAAATCTTATTATATGCTAAATATGGATCCTTATATCTACAGACTAGTATGCACTGTACACCATTCATCAAAGAAACTTCTTTTGGCAACATATGGAGGCTATCACAGATTTCCACATCTTTACGTAATTAAAAAAAAAAATCTTCCCTAAAGAGTCTTTGTTAAGCTCATTCTTCCTTTTTTCTCCTAGCACAAAGATTCAAGTTCCTCAAACCAATTATTTGACATTTTTGTTTCTGTCATATGAATTCTCCCCAAGTTTCCATATAGTATTTTAATAATACTCCCTGTAGATTTAGGCTTAATAGACACATCTTTCATTTTTTTAGTATGTTTGAGTGTTATTATTTTACCAAGTTTTCAATGTGATGCTACATTTTTTTCTGTGTGCTCTCTCCTGATCACAGTCATAAGTTCACCTGACCTTACTATTGTTGAGTTGATTCAAACTTATTTTAATTTCTAAGTACTTAGTATATGCTAGTAATAAGACATCTTATATTTTTGGACCAAATTTTCTGTGGAAAATTCCCTGGACCATTTATGATGTTGCTGGGGGTAAATTCGTCTTATTTAGGTTGAAAACCTCAGCCAACATTCAGTTTTGGAGTTCTATTTTACCTTTTATATGTTTTTAGTTTATGAGAGTTTATGGAAAGGCCACAGAAGGAAATAAGGAAAACAATCAACATGAGAGGTCAGAAAGTCAGGCTTCCCTGAGCTGGAACAGAGTATGGGCTCTTCGGCAGCTGGAGCCACTCAGGAGTCCTTTCCTCTGGGTTCAATGCTGTCTGCTCTAGGGCCATGGACACTCCTCATGTGCGATGCTGTGTGCAGTTGTTCAGAGTGTGGACTCAGCAGCACAAATTTTAGGATTTGGCTCTACTTCCGTTCTTTCTTAGCAGTATAAAGTTAGGTAAGTAACTAGTAGTCTCTATGTGTTGTAGTTTCCCCAACTACAAAATGTTCACAGTGATATCTCCCATGTCTCCTATCTATCCCACACCATTACTATGAGGATGGAGGGTGAGACACAAAATGCATCTAACATTGTCTGACAGAGCATCCCAGCATTTGCTAGCTGCAGACCGGATATCTTCCTTATTTCTGCTGGATTTTTCTTGTTCACAATCTGTTTATTGTTTATTGTCTTATTTTAGAAACAATGCTTTAAAATGCTAAGGGTTATGTTTTTCTTTATTTTGTTCTCTACTTTCATCATGTTCTCTGTACATTAAGACAGACCTATTTCATTTTTCTTTACAGATTATTGTCTGTCTGAAGGAATGCTCTACTGCTTTGTGTGGGTTTTGTAAGCACCGCTTCATATTTATTGGGGACATCCATTCCAACCCTAAGAACCTTTCTTATTTCCTGTCCCTTCTTCATGATAGCATGTCATTTTCAGTCAATGAATGTGTCCTTCATTGAGTTTAATCTGAAATGCATCTTTGGGACAGGGTTCAAAAGTCAGAAGTTGCATGCTAGAAAAATAGCTATTTTAATATGACCTCTTAAAGATTCCAATGGAGAATTATTTGGTCCATTGACAGAATTTAAAGGAGTGATTTATTTCTGAGTTATCCAAATAACAAGTGGTAAACTTTTGCACAAATCATCATTTCTTGGTGATTCCACATCAACTTTTCCACTTCTTAACATAAACGTCTCTGTGGATCACAGTTTCACCTGCTTGGGTTCTGAATTCAATGTGAGGCTGTTCTGGTCATAACATTTAAGTGTAGAATTAAGTATTGAAAATCCTTATTCTAAAGCTGATTATGATGAGTCTTTAAGAAAGTAAGAATGTGAGATATTAGTTATTAATGTCTATCTTTAGTTTCCTTTGAAATGATTTCCTTTGAATTCTTTCATTAACAAAGCCATGTGCTACTCTAGGAGGAAAATAATGTCATTTTTTCAAAGTTTAATAAATATTACTGGAAAACTATTCTCCTTATGGAGTCTTTGTCACTTAGAGAGTGTTGACTAACCTGTGAAAATATTGTAGCACAAATCACAGATGTCTTGTATGCCTCAAACATCTCTAACACAAGGAGCTGAGTTATTTTTGCCTTTCTGCCAATTATTCTGATGAACAGATATTCAAGAAACGAAATGAGCATGATTATACATATATAAATGCCAGCAGGTGGACAGATTGCATTGGAAGCTTATAAGCGTTCTTTAACGCTTGTTCTTATTCTTTCTTTTTACGCAAAGCAAGCATCAAGGGTTTTATCCAAGACTGAAAAAGAAAGAAGTGGGGTTAGTGAAATGAGAAGTAAAAGAGAAAATTGTTTCAGAGAGTGGGAACATGGTTATGTAGAAGGATGTAGGATTTGGTTTATTCTTCCTGAAGCATAATTGAAGGTTATGACCACATAAATATGCAACCAGTTTCAGCATTGGGCAGAGAGTCAGATGCTATCAAACTGGGAATTTTTTTTGTCTGTTCAATATGATGGAGCAAAAATGACTTTGAGACTTGAAAGCAAATGATTATAATGTTGAGTGGTAAAGTCTAAGCTGGCAAGGAGGTAAGTGAAGAGATTCAGGGATAGAAAGCAGTGCCAAACATTAGAATCAAACATTTAAGTCTCTGAGATTTTACAAAGAGGCAAGGTGGAGGGCTGAGGTTGGAATGGAAGCTAGAAAGTATGTTGCAGAGACTTTCTCTTCTTCAAGAATTTTAGAATCACTCAGCTGTGTACATATTCTTTTTCTCCAAGATAAATTACTACATAGATACTTAAAATTACCAGGCACCTATTGGTTCACTGTGTTGCAGGAAGGCTGGGGCAGACTTCTATAGTTATCATAAAATTAATAGCAAACTGTCACTTGAGCTAAATTTTCCTGAAATTTTTGGTGAAAAATGTACTTTCAAGCTCATTCATGTTACTGGAAGAAAGCTAGTTTCTTGGGATAGAAGAACTATTGGGGTGTTTGTTTTCTGGACTGTAGTGTTTTTGAGTGAGACAGAGCTAGCAGGGGTTTTCTTCCATTCTGTAGGTTGCTTCCACTTGACCGACATAGATGCTACGTGACCACTATGATCACAAGCACACGGTAGCTGTGGCTGCTAGAAGGGGGTCCAGAAAAAAATGAAGGAGAAGGAGAGACATGAGGGTAGGGGAGGGACAAGAAGGGAAGAAGAAGGAAATGGGAAGGGGGAGGGGCGTGAGGAGTAAACATGTTCACCGTGTATTTTATAAAAATATGATCCTACCAGAATGGAAAAGAATGAGAGAATTGGCTAATTGCAGCCAGGGGCACATGCAGCTCTGGCAGGCTGCTGTATTCTTCCTCACAAGGCCCCTCAGTTCTGCAGACAGCTACATAACTTTCTGTTCTTCAAAGACCTGTGGAAGTCACATATACTGGCAATAATTTGCTCTGGTCACGTAATGTAACAGTCATTTGTAAGGCATCTTGTAAGATCTGAAAGAATCACCTCTCATTTACAGGAAGGGAGCAGAGAGTGTTGAAAATCACTGGGATGGGAACATCTTAGAACCCAGGCAACTACATTAGTCAAACTTGGTTAAATATGTTTCCTTAGTTTGGAAGAACTGACATCTTTATCAAGTACAAGCTTTATAATGACTCACTGTAATTTGTTTCATAGAGGATTCACAACATTGGTTTTCATAGTTGTTCTAATAGATATTCCGAATTGGTTAATGAGATTTTTCCCTGTTGCAATATCTAGTTGATTTGATTCATAAATATACATTTATCTTGTATTTGGCCACCTAGAATTTTCATTAATTCTAAGAATATCAGCAAATCTCTTGGCTTTTTTAAAGTATCAGTTTTATAGATAACAATTTTCTCTTTTTAAATGTTTGTATTTTAATATCTTTTTCTGTTTCATTGCCTCGGGTATGAAATCTCTCGAGTTGAAAAACAGGATCAGAACCCTGGTCCTCTGCAAGAGCAGTTGGTGCTCTTAACTGCTAGGTCATCTCTCCAGCCCCCCTTATTTATTTTGATAGACTTAGAATAATGGATACATTTTTTTGAACAATAATGATCTCCATCCTAAATTTTATATCAAAATAAAATGTTGCTGGATTAGGCTACAAAAGAAAAGTTAAAGATGTAGACATTAAGAACCTCGAATTGATAAAAGCTAACACTTAATTTTCTTTAAAAGTAGATAAAATACTTCTAAATATAAAAACATAAAAGTAAACATGTGGGAGCCTTCTCTTGCTACGAGCAGGTACAGCACAGTCCTGCTAAGGGAGGGAAGCAGTGGTTGCTTGTGGTCACTGCTGGGGAAGTGACCCCTCTGTGCAGAAGTCAGCTGGTTACTTTTGTAACCTGACCTGAGAGGTACTTCCAACCCAGGCACTTAGGCTGGGAAGCAAAAAGCTTCCTGGCCATGTCCAGTCACCTACCCAGAAACTGCTGGCCTCTGGACAGGAGTTTTAGGCTGATGGCTGATGGCCGATCTTCAGCCTACACCAACTTACAATCCACTCCACAGGCTGGCAACTTGATTATCCTCCTTCCTACCCCCATGCTAGTATACCAGGCTGGTAGTCTGATGGATGCCTGTCCAGCCCCTAGCATACAACACTCGAAATTCAGGCCTCCTTGAGCCTGTATGTACAAAAGTAACAGATCCAGGGACTCTGTCTTGACGGAAATGGAGAATCCACTTTACTACATGCTGCAGGCCCCTTTTATAGGTAGAATGACATCACATCTCAGGGCCAATCCCAGACCCCAGTGTCATGCCCTTGTATGCTGCTGCCCTGCCTAGCATCATGTTCCTGGGCCAAGCATTTCTCTCTCATGGGGTGGGATCAGAGGAACCTCATGACTTCCACTTATGCCCTGAGGGATCTTAGCTGAAAACTAGCTCCCAATTCAAACTGGATCTTCCCATATAAACACAGTCACAAATTTCTAAAAATTTTAACATAAAAGTATAAGAATAGTGTAAAAGAACTGACAAGGTGCCTGGATTACACTTGTAACAGGTGATCTTTAACACAAAGTGCTGATGGAATTTATATTCATTCTGCTTTATTTCATGTGTTTGAGACACATGAAAGAAAGCCAAGACTGACCTTGAACTTGCAATTGTTCCAGCTTCAACCTTCCCAGTGCTGGAGTTACTGGGTACAATACCATGTCCAGCAATATTAGAATTTTTCCAAGTTTATTAATAGAAAGTTGAGTAAGTGGTTATATAGAACTTGCAAAAGACACATAGAATAAATGTAGTTTAGAAAATTTAGGAGGGAGAGGTAATTTAGAGTGTAAGACACTTGCTACTAAACATTTCATCCTCAGTTTGATCCCTAGGACCCACACTGTGGACAGAGACAACTAATTCCAGAAGGTTGTTCTCTGACCACACTTATGCCTTACTCTCCAATATATAAATAAACATTAAATATTCAATTATTGGGGCTGGAGAAACAGCTCAATGGTTAAGAGCACTTGCTGTTCTTCCAGAAGACCCAAGTTTAAATCCCGGCACACATATGGCAGCTGACAAAGATCTGCAACTCCAGTTTCAGGGGATCCACTTCCCTCTTCTGGGCTCCATGAGCTTTGCATAGCAGAGATGCACTTACATACATGCAGGCAAACACTCATGCCAATAAAATAAACATAAATAAATAAAATAAATAAAAATTCAATTGTTAAAATTCTTGAATGATATATTAAATTTTTCATGATATACAAAGTTAAAAAGTATGGGCTGGAGAGATAGCCTAGAAGTTAAGAGCACCAACTGCTCTTGCAGAGGACCCGGGTTTGATCCCCAGCACCCACATGGCGGCTGAGAACCGTCTGTAACTCCAATTCCAGGAGAACTCCAGTTCCAGGGGAATCCGAGACCCTCTTCTGACCTCCGCAGCATTGCACGACACGGGTGCACAAACCTACATGCAGACAGTACATTCATACACATACAAAAATAAATAAAATTTTAAAAACATTAAAAAAAAACAAAGTTAAAAAGTATATAAATTGATATTTATGTTGTGGTTATTCATACACCAAATGTGAATACTAATTTGCATTCAC
Source organism: Rhizomys pruinosus (assembly GCA_009823505.1). Classification (NCBI taxonomy): domain Eukaryota; kingdom Metazoa; phylum Chordata; class Mammalia; order Rodentia; family Spalacidae; genus Rhizomys; species Rhizomys pruinosus. The sequence continues at coordinate 835,818 of VZQC01010960.1, read as the reverse complement.
AGAGAAATGTACTGTACATACTTTTTAAATTTGTATTTATTTTTTATATGTATGAATGTACTGTCTGTATGTAGGTCTGTGCAACCGTGTCGTGCAATGCTGTGGAGGTCAGAAGAGAGTGTCTGATTTCCCTGGAACTGGATTTAAAGACGGTTCTCAGCCTCCATGTGGGTGGTGGGGATCGAACCCGGGTCCTCTGCAAGAGCAGTCGGTGCTCTTAACCTCTAGGCCATCTCTCCAGCCCCTGTACATACTTTTAAAACATTAGTTTTGAACTCAAAATGTTTTAGCCTCCTGTTTAATCCTGGATGCTAGGACTGCAAACATCACCAGGTCCAACTACATATATTCTTTTTAAAATTAATTTTTGGTGTGGAGAACCCTTGGAAGACTCAAAATGAGCTTACCACCTGACCAGGTCATACCACTCCTGGGTATATACCCACAAAACTCATCATACATGCACAGCCATGTTTGTTGCAGCTCTGTTCACAGTAGCAAAAAGCTGGAACCAACCCAAGTCCCCCTCAACTAATGAGTGGATTGAGAAAATGTGGTACATCTACACAATGGAGTTCTATGCAGCAGTAAAGAAAGATGACATCATGAACTTTGTAGGAAAATGGATGGAACTAGAAGATATTATGTTAAGTGAAGTAACACAGTCCCAGAAAAACAAATGACGAATGGTATCCCTCATCTGTGGATACTAGCACCAATTACCTAGTTGTAAGTATTTCTTGTGCATGGTCCCTTGAGCTTTTGTCCAAGTAGTTGGGAGTGATGCATATTGGAAAGAACAACAATAGAAAAGACTGCATCAAAGAACTGACTGAAACAGTGAACTTCTGCTCAAAACAGTCAACTTCCACATTGAGAATTTTGAGAAAGACTGAGAAAGAGATGAAAAACCTGTTTGGCAGATGCATGTAGGCTCTGGTTGGGTGGGTGATAGGGAGGGGGACACAGGTCTAGATTTGATTGTAACATAATCTTGTTACACATATAATATTATATATATATATATATATATATATTATCAACTAAAACGAAACAACAACAAAAAAGAAAAAAATAAAGGTGCAGAGAGTAAAAAAAATAATTTTTGGATTTCTTTATGTGTATGAGTGCTTTTTCTGCACATATTTGTTTTGTGCAATGCCTGTGGAGGCCAGAAGAGGGAATCAGAACTGGAATTACAGAGAGTTGTTAAATACCAAGCTGGTGCTTGGAACCAAACCTGGGTCTTCTGCAAGAGCAGCCAGTGTTCTTAACCACTGAGCCATCTCTCCAGCCCCTACATATATTTTCATAGCACATGTTTTATTTATTTATTTTTACATAAATACTTTAAGTGACTAATTTAAGGACTGGCCCTTGGAATGATATACATACAATGTCAAAAGTATGTTTGCAGGGCATTGAGAAATTGCTTTTAGTGTATTTTCTGTTAAAGATTGTACAGTTTGTATACTATTTTTGTGTGTGTCTGTAATTTATTTTATTTTTTTCAATTTTTTTATTATTTATCTTTTTTATTGATGCTTTTTGTATTTCATACATCATTTTCCAATTCAGTTCAGGCATATTTCCCTTTCCCTTCCCCCCTATCCCACCCCACCCCATCCCAGATCATGCATTCTGCCATAACTGTCCTGCATCTTTCTCTTAGTTTTTTTTTCATTTTTTTAGCAATAAGTGATAATTTATGTGTACATTTTTTATTCACACAAGATATCAGAGTATATCATTTTTATCTTGCTTTTGAGCACAATGTTATTATATTATTAGCAATTTCCTACATCATTTTATATTTTGTAACTTTGTTGATGACATGATTTCTCTTTAACTATTCTAAAATTTCTTTCTCACACTTGAGTTCAAGAAGGGAGCTTTATTGTATTTTTTACCTCAAAGTCTGAATAGGATTGCCTCGCTTTCCTTCCCTGAAATATGTTGTATTTGTGGGGGCTGGATTAGGTCTTCTCAGCAGGATCAGTACACTGGCTGCCATCTTGCGCACTGGCAAGTACTGTCTAAAATTCTTTTGTCTTTAGACAAATATTGTATGTTAAGTTTTATTTACTTTGAGTAATGCCACAGATACTGCTAAAAGCTTCCTTCTTGAGTTTTGTTGGGATCCAAAGCTGATTCAGGCAATCCCTGCTCTTCAGGAATCCACACTGTAACACTCCATGCCAGGCTTCTCATTCATTCATCTCACCCACTGAGCCACTTTGTTGACTCTATACACCTATTCTAGTTAAAAAATAATTTACATTAGCACTTAGATAGTCAAGGACAGGTATTAATTCATCTTGGACACGTTCTTTTCACACACCTGCTCCTTAAAAGAAAATAGAATTCCTTGGGCCCCACATTCCAATCTAATTTCTCTGTTCAAACAAATGTGTTAACCTCAGCTGTTCCTGTTAGTTCTAAAGCACATTAATAACTACATGTCTGGAATTAGTGCTCTACCCTTATGAACTTCTGGCTAGTTGAGCTAAGGTGACATGTAGTTAGGGTGAATATCAGATTGCCTATTTGGTCATGGGCTCATGAAGTGGGTCATGGTGGATGTTTATGCATTTATGTTTTAAAGCTTTTATTGAACTTTTGCAAATTCCATGGAATATATTTTGATCATATTTAGACCCACTCCCCTATCTGATCCCTTCTTAGAGCCTTCCTCACCAGATTTCGTGTATTCAGTCATACATAGTAAGCCCTATTGAGTAAACTTTGTGTCTCCAAATGTCCTTCTGCTATAGGTCCATCTGCTGGAGCCTGGTTAACCTACCTAGCACCACACCCTTAAAGAAAACCGATTCTCCCTCATGCAGCAGCTATCCTTTGCCAACAGTTCCTGAGCTAAGACTGGGGATTCTTATTCACTTCCCCACTGCTATGCTGGGATTTTGTCTGACTTGAACTTTCGTGATTTTTGTGCATGCTGTTTCCATTGCTCTGAGTTCACATAAGTAACTTCCCAGATCTCTGGATAACTGTGTCCTTATGGTCAGGAACCACCTCTGGCTCATAAAAATTTTCCATCTCCTCTTCCCCAATGGTTTCCATGCTCTTAGTGGCAGAGGCTTTATATAGATGTTTCATTCATGGATAAACCACTGCAGTCTCTTATTCTTTGCACTTTGGCCAGTTGTGGCTTTCTGGGTTAATCAACACCTGTTGCACAAGAAAGCTTCACTGGTGAGAGTTAAGCAATGCATTACTATTCATTACTGTCTCCTGTTCTCCTATGTTCCCTGAGCCTGAGGTATAAAGGTTGCTTTGTAAATATGTTACTTAAGGCTGGGCACTTCACAGACACATATTCTCTGCATTTGAACAGTTGTGGAATGTTTTAATAGTCTCCATCTGTTGAAAAATTAAGCTTCTTTGATGAGTGGTGAGAGGTACACTTGTCTGTAAAAATAAGGATACATATTTAGAATATAGGAAGAAATTATGGTGGTCAAGAGACATGAAAAAAGTAGGATTTTTCTCTAGGATATATGACCCCTCCATCCATACATATTTCGGAATATTTACAGTACCACACATGAGTTCCCTCCTATTGAGTAGGCTTTCAGTCCAATTAATAGCTGTTGATTATCCAAAAGATTAAAGTGTCACTATCCCATCAGCAGAGGCTATTTGCTAGGCCAGCATTGTTGTGGTTTGCAGACCTTACAAATGGAAGGGATCATTGATTGGTTCTCTCTCTTAGTAGTTTATATACTATCCTCTGATACCATGAACAATAGTCTTCAGGGAGGAGGCATCCAGTCAGTACTAGTTGGATTGCTCCAGGTTCTGTGTCCAAAGTATGTCCTGCCTTCAGCAACAGGGTCTTGCCTTCAAGTTGTTGGAGGAAATCAAGGATTATGACAAAACCATATGTTATTTTGAGAATTTCTTGTTGTACCCTGACCAACAACTCAAAGGAAGTTTTACTTTTACTGGACCTGTGTTTTTGGTGTCTACCCTTTACACATATACATGCATTCGTATATATTTCCTCCCCAGTTAAAGTAGCCCCAGTATCCCTGTTCTCCCCTGTTATCCCCCTCTTGAGCTCCTTCTTCCCCTTTAGCTCCACAGTTCCTTTCCTTTTTCCTGGGTCCCATGGTTTCATCAGGATATATACTCAAATCTAAAGATTTGGAGTTTGGATCCACAAAAGAGAGAAGAGATATGTTGCTTTTTGTTCTGAGTCTGAAATACACATTTTTGTTCTGAGTCTGAAATACACATTTTCTGAGTGAGTGACCTCAGTCTCCATCCCCTTTAGTGAGTTAGGAAATTCTACCTGGATTAGAAAAAAAATCATTTGGCCTAAGTTATAGACAGAATAAAGTCTTTAGTGGAAAGTATACTTGTTCTAAGATCAAGAGTAACTCTGTCTAATTCTTATCATTCTCAGACTGAAAAACACAAGGAGACCTGGACCCTAAAATCATTCTGAAAGACAAAATAATTCTTCCTAAAGCTTAATGGAGACTTTGACTTTGCCAAGATCCACTTGATACTACAAGAGTAAAGGCATGCTGCAAGATCAATTTTTTCTTTTATAACATTTAATTCCTATATCTAGTGCATTGCTAAAATAAGTACTTTGGCCAATTGACTAATTATCTTGAAACCCATAATGAACTGCAATTTTTTACTATGTCCAGTGATATGCTTGTATAAATCAAAACAAAATGAAGCATTTGTATTTCACAGTGTAATGTCATGACTTCATGGCTCTTAATCTTGTTTGGATATTGAAATCTGCTGGGAGATATTTATAGAATAATAATGCCTGAACTCCACCATAGGCTCAGGGTGGTTTCTTGCATTTCTTTTAGGTTCCAAAGTTGATTTTGATGCAGAGGAAAGGTTCAAAACCCCTGTGTTATACACAGCTGTTTAGACTATCGGAGGGGGGGGAGGCAAGATGCAAGAATGGTACAAATCCTGGGCATGAATGAGCAGGAGGACTTTAATCTGGCACCAGGTGGTGCTGTGGGCACTACTATGAGCCTCCCACCAGTGTCCTGTGTTAGTTATAAGAGGCCTACCAGCTCCCACAGAGAAGCAGAGAATCACAGCAGAGACAAAAGCTTTCCATTTGCCTGGCATGAAGGTGAGATGGACATAAGAAGAGCTCCCTCTTGGAAAAGTTCAGTCACTTTGGACTATTTAGTGACTTAAATTTTTAAGTTGATTTTTATTTAAAAATTGATGGATAATTCTGATGATTCATTCTGGATGGTTTCCTCTATATTTAGTTTACCACTTCAATCAGAATAATAAACAGGTGAAATACATCTATTTTAATTGGAACTTATATATGTGGATATTTACATATACATTTAGTGTAGTGGGGATATATGCAAAATATTTATCCAAGAATATTTTTCTACTGGTATTGGAACTCCTACTTAATTCTACACAGCAACAAGAGGAAAGTATAGGTTGAAAGTCATTAAATTTTATTATAAAAGGATGGGTAAAATCTAATTATAGCAATTTTCAATTTTTTTTTTCAGAGAGATGAAAAAGCGACTATCAGGTTGAAAAATCAATTTAACTAGAATGACACTTAAACCTACATAGTGATTATTCTGTTTCTGCTTTTCTAAATGGTATTAAGGATTGAGCATGCTTTGAAAGCTCTCTGCCACTGAGCTACACATCCAGGCCTTTTCCAACATTCATTAAGCACATTTGTCTGTAAGTTCTCATCATTTTTGTTTAAAGCCCTAGAATTAAGACTGAGTGTAGTGGTACACAGCTGTAATCCAACTCTGGGGAGGCAGAGGCCAGATGATTGGGAGTTCAAGGTCATCCTTGGGTACCTAGCAAATTCCAGGCCAGCCTGGACAGGCGACCCTGTTGCAGAACACACAATCAGAATTAACATAGATGTGATTAAGATGAAAAATATAAAATCATTTCCAACTGTGCCTGATTTTTATTCAGGGTTCATAGCATTTAATTTTAATTTAAACAATTTTAACATAATTTACATACCATTACAACAACTTTAAAAGTGTGTATTTTATGCCTGGTCTGGTGGCACACATCTGCCAAGGCAGTAGCTGTTTGTTTATTTCATCAAATAACTAGATTCTTTCCTATGTTTCTTACAGAAACCATCCCCTCTTCTGCCTTCTCCTCTTCATCCCCATCTCCCTCCTCAGTGTGTGTGTGTGTGTGTGTGTGTGTTGTGTGTGTGTGTGTGTTTGTGTTGCCTTTTGAGATTTTATTTTTAATTTATTTATTTATATATATTTTTTATCAAATCTAGACCCGTGTCCCCCCCATCCCCCCACCCACCAGAGCTCATGCATTCTGCCAAACATGCTTTTATACCCTTTCTCTCAGTTCTTTCTCAATATTCTCCATCTTTCTCAATATTCTCCATGTGGAAGTTGACTGTTTTGAGAAGTTCACTGTTTCATTCAGTTCTTTGGTGCAGTCCTTTCTGTTGTTGTTGTTTCCAATATGCATCACTCCCAACTGCTTTGGACAAAAGCTCAAGGGGCGGAGGTGGCACACATCTTTAATCTCAGTACTCAGCAGGCAGAGACAAGCAGAAGGCTGTGGCAGGGAAGCCAGCCTGGTCTACATAGTGAGTTCCTGGCCAGCTGGGACTAAGAGGAGCTCCTGTGTGAAAAAAAGAGCGTGCATTTCATTTTCCTTTTGTCTATCAGAAAAATTATGCGAAGACTAGTGAACTCATTTCTAGGCTTGGCTTCGATCTTCTACTTGTTTAGTTTCAAAGGCAACATCCTCCTGACTGCACTCCAGTGTATACACCTGTTGCCATGAGTCCAGGCCTTCTTTTTGGTAGAAATTACAGCAATGGATGTTAAAACTTTCTGGTGTTTGGAAACTATAATATAGGATACAAAGGCACAACTAGTTGGTAGTTACTTTGTTCCACGGATGGGAGGCTAGGTCCTCAAGTTCTCCGTGAGAAGAAGCCTGCGGGAGGATCATGCGACCAAGTTAGTTCTAAATATTCCTGCTTCCTAATCCAGAGAAGCAAAGAAGGAGGTGGATGCCCCATCACGTCATTTTGATATGGATTCCATTTGATCCATACATGACAAAGAGGATGGAATTATTACAAATTAATAAAAGCAATATTTTAACGTTTACATACAATGCACAGAATTCTAGAAATGTTTGCTAACTTTCCCAAGTTTATACTTAAACATCTGAAACAGAGAATTCTGACACCAAAACCTTTGTTTATTTCAAAGGAAAAGGAGAAATCCAAAAGCTTTGGTTAGAGACAACCAGGGAGTGCTCATGATTTACTGGCAAGGGTTTGTTGAAGCAGCAGGTTTTGTGGATTGGGAAGCACATAAGAAAACAAACCCTGACGTAGGTTCAGTTCCTGGGAAATTGAGGGCCTGAAGGTTCGGCTTCATTAGTCACCATGGATCTGCTCTCGGTTCAGTCCCTTCTCAGTCAGGAGTTGATCCAAAGATCAACTTTGTGCCTTAGAAAATCATAACACAGAAAACTTCTCTTGCATAGAGAGATGCAGGAGAAAAAGTAGTTAAGATCAACAATTACATCATAGAAGTCACAGCCGACAACCCATGCAAAAATTCAACTTTCCCAGTTTGCAGGAACAAGTTTTACAGCTAATCCATATCAAGAGTTTGTTAGGAACATCTACTGATAAAAGTTACTGTTGAGTGGTAACAGCACTGGAAATCCTCTATGGTTACAATGGGGATTTGGCAGAACATTCATTAAGCATTTTCCAGAAAGTACCAAAGTTTACTCAGTGACCTAGAGAAACTTCTGCCCATATCCCAGCACTATATACAGAGGCACAATAAACCGGCCTGTGTGTAAGCTCCTAGTCTTAATTTGTACAGGGGATGTGATTCCCACATTTACTTTGCTGATTTCTGGGTCTCAAGAGAAAGCTACTTTGGATATGACAGCTGGAATATGTCATTCTAGCCTGAAACCTGCCAACAGAAATTCAGTAAATTCAGTAAGAAGAGATACATCTGTGAGGTCTCACTGGACAGGGAGATGCTCTTTTCTTCTTTCAGGATTCAACTGGAGTGTGTCCTAATTTAGGATAGTGAGGCAGAGAGCTGCTAGGCTGGACTTATTGTTCCTGTCTGGTCTGACAGCGGCTCAGGACTGAGATGAGACTGACACATATCAAGCCACTGGTGAAAACAATTTACTGTTGAACCTACTGTATGACATCAGGCTGAGGAGGTTGTTCCCTGTGGCGGCACTGGGCTCTTCACTCCTCTTCAATCCTGGTAGTGCTGTGCTTCTGCTGAGTGCTTTATTTGTAACACATGGTCACTGGGAAGCTTGGAGATAGTGGTGTTTTCCTAACTGTGGTCACTTTTAGAAAAGAGAGTCAAATGTCTGGATCATTGCTAATAAGTAAACTGGAACTTGCAGGAATGTTTGAAAATTTTTTATTTTGATCTCTCTACTAACTTCCTGCAAATGTCACCTCTAATTTATTGATTTACTTGCTTTGTTTCTAACATTTCTACCAAAGGATAATGTACATTTACATGTTTAAGCATGTGCTATTTGACTATTTTCTAGTATTCTCAAATTCTTTTTAAACCAAAGAGGGCTGTGTGGGTCCAGGTATATTGTGCATATGCATGCACCATGTAAAACAAACCTGTTTGAAAGGAGCTAAAATTAAAATGGAAAAAAAATCTATTGAAAAAAATCTATATACATAACCAAATCTTAAAATAGTGTTGTTTTATAAAGTACATTTTTGGAATTCTGCAATAACTATATTAAATATTTCCATTGTCATGAACTATGCTTTATATTTTATTAATTTGCTTTATATTTTATTAATTTCCACACCCATTCATTTATTTTTGTGGTTCTGGGGATCAAACTCCGGGACCTGTGTGTGTTATATAATTGTTCTATTACTGGGCTGGAGAGATGGCCTAGCGGTTAAGAGCACTGACTGCTCTTGCAGAGGACCCAGGTTCGATCTCCAGCACCCACATGGCGGCTGAGAGCCTTCTTTGACTCCAGTTCCAGGGGAATCCGACACCCTCTTCTGACCTCCGTGGCATTGTATGACACGGGTGCACAAACCTACATGCAGACAGTACATTCATACACATAAAAATAAGCAAAAAAATAAAAATTGCTCTATCACTGAGCTATATACCAGGAACCTCCATTTTCTCAAAAAAAAAATATGTTGCTCTGTTGTGGGAACAAGAGGTTGTAAAGATGAAATAATATTAAAACAAGCTTCACTGACCTTGCCAAAGATAGCAAGGCATGTCTTTTGAGTTAGGTCAGTAACAATGATCTGTAAGCAGCTGCAGAATGTGGGGGATGAGAGGGCTCTTTCAGAGAAAACACTGAGAAGTCTCAAATTGTCATGGCAAGCATCATGATTAGGAACTTGGCTAATATTCACCAATATTTTAAGAGATAAAAAAGAAAAAGGAAAAATTTCCTCAGAACTCTGAAAAGTCAGCAGGCTTATCAATGAAGTTGTGAGCAACTGTTTCTGGGAGTATAAGTACATTATTTCATTAAGGAGATGATTATTCCTTTCATTCTTCATATTATGTATTCCTGTGAATCAGCTTTTCTGAGTGGCATTCACTTGGCTAGGTGATCAACAGGCCCATTGGATTAAACCTTAAGGGGAAATACAATGGTATGTAATATCCTATGCAGCTTAGAATGGCATGTATCTGTCCAAGGCCATAAATGAAACTCAAAATCTTTTCTGACTGGGAGGAAGTATTTTTCCCTTAATGAGGTTCAACAAAGCCCTGATACTTCCATGTGTGTGAAATGCCTGTAGAAAAGAAGGCATCAGGGACCTGGAGTTACAGAGAGTTGTTAGCACTTACATGGGTGCTGGGAACCAAGCCTAGGTCCTCTGCAAGTACAAGTAGTACTTTTAACCCGAGTCATGTCTCCAGCTTCTGCTTCCAAGTCTTAAACTCCAAGCCACCATGACTTTTGCCAGTATGTAATATCAGAGAGCAATAACAGAACCATTTTATACTGATAGAGTTAAGGAAAGGTTTAGAACTATTCTCACACTTGCTTCTTTCTTATGGACTTCAGAGTCACGCCAGTGGCAGTGTTATTCTCAAACCTGAGAATGATGAACTTGAAACTTAGACATGCTTAATTAACTTCTCTGCAGCTTTGTTAAGAAAATATTTTTATTTTCATTCAAATAAATGCTTTTCTCCTTTTTTTCATGACTATACTTTCAACCATTTCTCTGGTTCTGAAGGACAAACATTGCCAGCTTTCTGAACCAGAATAATTTCATAATTGACAGTGCTTAATGCAATATGAAAATACAGGACCCTGTCATGGTTTGAATAGCCAACATTCTCCCAAAGGCCCATGTAGTAAAAACTTATTTGCCTACTTAGGGGCTTTTGGCAGGAGACTGGATCATGAGGGTTCTGTGCTAACCAAATTGGACTATTAGGAGATGGGCATAATTTGAAGTAGTATGTCATCGGAGGAGTGGCTTTGAAAACTATATCCCCATTTCCAGACCCTTCTTCTCTATCTTGCTCCAGTTCCTGGCAGCCATGTTGTGAGCAGCTTTCCTCCACATTGCCATCCTTCCTGGATGCCTCTGACTTGCCAAGGACCTGAGAGCAATGACCCAGCTGATCATAGCCATAAGCCAAAACAAATCTTTGTTTTGCCCAGATGTTTTGTCATAGTCACAGATGTCTTTTCCAAAAATACTAAATATTTCAGCAGAGCATTAATAGTAAGCTCAGGGTCCTTCTGAGAGCAGGGTCCTATGTTACTGTACAGCCCATATGATGTTGAAGAAGGTCCTACGATACTTAGAGAATATCTTCTGAGATCAACACAGGCAACTTTCTAACAACAAAATCAGAGGACAGTCTTAATTTTATTTCTTTTGGAAGAAAATAATTTCCAAGTATGCTGTACAGAGGTTAAGCTTGATCTCTGGGATCCAGGACTCACACTCCATCACTTAGTACCTTTATACACATGGATATATAAGTTCCCCAAGCCTCAATTTCTTTATCTTTAAAGCAAGAATAATAGAATTGTAAGTGATGAATGTGAATACCCAAGCTCTCAAAATCAGCAGCTCTTGCTGGGCATGGTGGTGCACTGCTTTAATCCCAGTATTAGGGAGGTAGGGGTAGGCGGAACTCTGTGAGTTCAAGGCCAGCCTGGTCTACAGAGTGAGCTCCAGGAGAGCTGGTACTAAAAGGGAGACCCTGCCTCAAAAATACCAAAAAAAGGAAAATACTAAAAAGAAAAAAAATCAGCAGCTCTTATAGTCATTATTTAATTTTTTTTCTCAAGGCCCAAGATATTTCTTTTGTGTATTTGTTCAGAGTCCTTGATACTTTTCCTTCTACTGAGAAGTTTCTGTCAGTGTTCTTTGACTACATCATTCAGATGGATATATAGCAGATTCTAACCTGCTATTTCTGTTTCTGATATATGCTGTGATATCACACTATAGAATTATTATCATGTTCTTGGACTTAATTTCTGGCAATGAAGAAAGGTTAATAAAATATCAATAAGTTATCAATTTCTTGATATAGTGATATTAACAAGATAACATAATGGATGGAGGGCTTTGAACTACCAGACTGAGACATCATAGAAATCACTATGTGTTATAATACTGCCTAATGCCACAGGCTCTCTGCTGCTCTCCCTGGAGAATCATCTAAATTCATTTTCCTCAGGGGAAAGTGATTGCTAAAATTTGTCCTGTCACTTGTCAGGTCTGTTGAATGTTTGCTTAGAACACAGAGTTCACAAACACTAAAGCTACTACATAACTAGTGTTAGTGCATGTACATTACCATTAAAAGGTGCCTCAGGGGAAACACAGTAAAGGCCACACACTCACCATGATCCAATCCATTGATATGACAGTAAGTGTCATCGCTGACAGTGATTCCTTTATGAGAAAGTCAGCCTTCTATACCAGGTGCATTTGCATCATAATGTAACATTATTTTGGCAGGTTTGACATTTGAGAGTGAAAGAAAAGTCTATTAATCTAAGAATTGTTTTCTTGACATTTTAATATTTTTTGTCACTTACAAAAGTGATAGCTGACATGGACATAATTATATTTTAATATCACATTCATTTTTAATAGCTCCAGTTAAATATGGCATACACCATGGAAAGAGTCAGACATAGTACAGGTCCTTGGAAATTACAGAGATCTGACATTCAAAATGATTTGGAGGATACTTTGAGACTATTGTTTGCTACAATGGTGATTTTGACTCTATAAAGACCGCCATAAAACTTCAAAGGGCTGGGGCTGCAGCTTAGCGATAGAACTTGTTTGACATGTGCAAGGCTGTGAGTTCCATACCTACCATGGAGGACAGATGACATATTCAAAAAAAGAATAATTTTGAAGTGTGTTGTTTGCTGGTTATTCTACCAAGTTACAGAAACACACACACACACACACACACACACACACACACACACACCCTCTTTTTCCCTCAAAAAACTGTGGGAAATTTTACCAGCAGTATTTGGTCAATTTCCTCTCAGCTTAAGGTCTAATGTACTATTAGTAGGATAACTGAATAACAAAGCTCAGTGGCTCTTGGAGAAAACAGGGATGTGTGCAAAAAATCAGAACAAGTAAAAGGCATCGAAAAAAGCCTGTGTCTCCAGTTTAGTGGATAGTTGATGGATTTTTATATATCTAGTTATTCCAGAACATACATCTGATTCATGCTGATCTAGACAAACTTTCAAAACAAATCTTGTTTTGGATAGCACTTGACCTTCAGTAAAATTGGAAGAAAGTTCAGGGCAGTGATAGACGGCCTTGGTCTTTGCACCTGTGTAAACAAGCCCTGCCCTCTGCAGCTGGCAAAGTTTCTGTTGTCTAATCCAGATTTCTTTCCTATATACCACCTCTTTCCATGTCCACACACACAACTCTGGATTCAGTATCTAGTACTGCGGGGGCATGCCCTTGTACAGAAAGGTTGGGAGAGGAAGAATGGGAGGGGCCTCTGGGAGCAGCCCAGAGCCCAGCTGGAAAAGCACATTTTCAGCATGCAGGGTTCAACGTGTGCTCCCCACACCCACAGCATGCGCAGCACTGGGCAACTCTGTTACAAATTCTTGGCTGTACACTCAGACTGTGTGGTCCAGAGAAGCTGGGGTGAGCCCAGCAGGCTATACTTACTAGACCTGCAGGCTACTGTGGTACTATAATAGAGCCCAGCAGGCTATACTTCCTAGACCTGCAGGCTACTGTGGTACTATATTACAGCCCAGCAGGCTATACTTACTAGACCTGCAGGCTACTGTGGTACTATATTACAGCCCAGCAGGCTATACTTACTAGACCTGCAGGCTACTGTGGTACTATATTAGAGCCCAGCAGGCTATACTTACTAGACCTGCAGGCTACTGTGGTACTATATTAGAGCCCAGCAGGCTATACTTACTAGACCTGCAGGCTACTGTGGTACTATATTAGAGCCCAGCAGGCTATACTTACTAGACCTGCAGGCTACTGTGGTACTATATTAGAGCCCAGCAGGCTATACTTACTAGACCTGCAGGCTACTGTGGTACTATATTAGAGCCCAGCAGGCTATACTTACTAGACCTGCAGGCTACTGTGGTACTATATTAGAGCCCAGCAGGCTATACTTACTAGACCTGCAGGCTACTGTGGTACTATATTAGAGCCCAGCAGGCTATACTTACTAGACCTGCAGGCTACTGTGGTACTATATTAGAGCCCAGCAGGCTATACTTACTAGACCTGCAGGCTACTGTGGTACTATATTAGAGCCCAGCAGGCTATACTTACTAGACCTGCAGGCTACTGTGGTACTATATTAGAGCCCAGCAGGCTATACTTACTGGACCTGCAGGCTACTGTGGTACTATATTAGAGCATCCACCTTGGCAGATGGTGAATGACTCTGGTGACTGCACAAGGATTAATACATAGAGAACTACAACTAGATAGCCCCAGTCTGGTACCTGAGACTCTATGATCTTTCAGCAAATAGCTTGTACTTAACATTTCCAAAGCACTGTGGCCCTTCAACAGTGGAACTGCCTCAGGCTCCGTTGCTGTCTTGTGTGATTGAAGGGTATCTTGGTTACTTTGTATTGTAGTGATAAAACACGGACCAAAACCAAGTTGTAGGAAGACAGGGTTTATTTCTTTTTTTTAAAAGGTCTTTTTTAAAAAAAAATATTTTATTTACTTTTGTATGTGTATGAATGTACTGTCTGAATGTAGGTTTGTGCACTGTCTGAATGTAGGTTTGTGCACCCATGTTGTGCAATGCCACGGAGGTCAGAAGAGGGTGTCGGATTCCCCTGGAACTGGAGTTAAAGACAGTTCTCAGCTGCCATGTGGGTGCTGGGATCGAACCCGGGTCCTCTCCAAGAGCAGTCAGCGCTCTTAACCGCTAGGCCATCTCTCCAGCCCGACAGGGTTTATTTCATCTTAAACTTCCAAGGCACAGTCCATCTTTAAGGAAAGTCTGAGAGGAACTCAAGGCAGGAACTCAAGCAGCGACCACAAAGGAGCACTGCTAACTGGCTTGCTTTCTCTGGCTTGCTCATCTGTTTTATTATACAGCAGGGCCAGCCTGGGTGCCCACCTGCCTGGGGATGGCACTGCTATCAGCAATGAAGAAAATGCCTCACAGACATACATAGATACAGGCTCACCCTTCCCAGGTGACTCTAGTTTGTGTTAAGTTGACAAAAAATAACCAGGACAGAGGGTGATTCATTTCAAAGGAATCCAGGATGTAAAGTGTTCATGGTAGTTCTCTTTTCACATAAAGCATAACAGAGCTTAGACAGATGGCTAAATTTGTTTTCATTTAAAACGTACTTTAAATTTTTGGAAAATGCTTTTCCATTGGCATACTGTTTTCTTCTTAGTTATTTTGACTTTGGTAAATTTTGATGAAAGACTTAAGGCCCTCTCTAAGAGTTCTGTCAACCTATCATGTGCTAAGGACTTTTAATTTTGGACATCGTAATTGGTAAAAAACCAACCACAGAATTTTTAAATGGCTGCCAGGAAACTTGAGGTCTCAACGCAGTTTGTACACTATTTAAACTTTTCATCCACTCTTTGAATGTAATTTACCCTATCAGAGTAAAAATTTTTAATTGGAACAATTTTTTTCTTTTTTTTTTTTTTGAGACAGGATCTCCCTGTAGCCTGAGCTGGCCTGGAACTCACTACATAGACCAGGCTGAGCGCCATCTCACCAAGATCCACCTGCCAGCCTCTGCAACCTGAATGCTGGAATTGAAAAGGGGTGTGCTTGTGGATGGAACTGGTTGGATGAGGAGCTGAAAGAAGCAAGGGGCTCCCACCCTCCCCCCCGAAAAAAAAAAACAACAAGAGACCCCTGAGGACCAGATCCTCAACTGACCTCAACAAAACAAAACCTTGGTTAATCTGGGATATCTGTATGGCCTTAAGCATCCAGAAGGAAAGTACAACCAGAAATAAATAATCAATAAGACCAGAGAAACTGTAATGCAGACACAAAACTTGAGATCTCAGTAAAAATACAAAAAGAAAAAAAAAAAAAGAGATCACCGTTGTATGGCCTGTCTTCAATTCTTAAAGGAGGCACATATGCTCTGTGGATGCCACTGCTCTTTTGGCACTCCTCAAAGACATGAGATACAGCTTTTTTTTTTTTACTTTTTACTCTTTTAAGTTTTTATTTTTTAATTTTTAGCCCTTCAATGTGGACTGAGGATGCTGAGATACCAGCTTGTGCACTAAACAGCTAATGGAATTCAGCCTCTCAGAATATGGACTGCATTGTTAGATTACCTTGGCTGTATCATCGAGAGGCCAATGCAGGGGGATCAAGACAGAATGGTGCAGTGCTTACTGGACTTCATTTGGGGCACAGTATTTAAAGCAGAAGGATCAGTAAGGGTTTCCTTCTGCATAAGGTTGTTTTTTTTTTTTTTTTTTTTTTTTTTGTTTTTTGTAGTGTAATGTCTTAATCATAGTCTACCATCAAATATTTTAGGAGTACCTTTAATGTTTAGATAGTATATTAGCAGCATGCAATAATTACATCATAAATTCTCAAGCAGAGGCAGTCTACTGCAAGGACCTTCTTTGCTGCCAGTTATCATAGGTTGTTTAAAGTTAGAAAGCTGAATAGCAACACTGAATACTGTAGAAATGCACTTTGCTCAGTAATACTTGAGTTGTTGCAATATTAGATTATCCATTTGGTTTTTACAGAAAATCCTTAACTGTAATTGATGGTTCTTGCCGAAATAGTATATTGCCTGTATTTCTACCTCTGGTAATGGGCTTTATGTGCTAGATTTCAATATCCTTGAGCTTGGGCGAGTGCCCAAGCCTTTTTAAAAAGAAACATGGCTGACTTGCACAAAACTGATCAGATTTGAGAGATTGTTAATGCCATTGAAGTGGTTTTTGTGGGTGTGAAACAAATGGTGAGAATTTGAATTGTTCCCTTATTATAGTATTGAAATTAAGTCTACTTAATTTATCAAATCATTTTCATGCCCTGATTTTATATACTTGTATCTGTCAATAAACATTGTGATACTTGAAAAAAAATATAGATATAACAGTGGTACATGATTTACAGCATAATTGTACAAAACAAATAATAATACATTGGTGTCATAATTTTATAAATACAGAACACAGTGATGTGAATATGCTAGTTTGATTGATTACAAGATTACTCTGGCTCAGTTTTCTACAAACTTACTTGTTATATGATTTAAATTATACTCTCATCAACTTTGTTTGCAATTGAAAGCATCACCAGTCACATTCAAAAACTAAAAGTTTGCAAGTAAATTTGCTACTTTAAAAATTTGTGGCCAGAGTCATTGTTCAGTGGGAGAGTGCTCACTCAAAGCCCTGGATCTGATTTCATATAGCACACACACACACACACACACACACACACATACACACACACACATACACACAATCTTTAACAGGATTGTCATGCTGAGGTATCTGTGAGTGTAGGGATTAACATATTATAGGAAATCATAACATTGGGTTAAATTTAATAAAATTTTTTAATTAAATATATCTGTAGAGTGGATGATACTTATTAAATAATTTCTATAAAAAGATTTAACTCTTCATACAGATGAGTTTCATGTATGTTGGAATTGAATTTTATATATAAATTGAAATAATGGCATGTTAGCGTTTTTGACATTTCCTACCACTTTTGGGAGCTTCCATTGATATTTATAGTTCAAAATACATCTTTATGAATTCTTCTGTACTTTGAATTATAATAAATAATTTTCAGATTGTCTTCCTTTTCAATGGTTGCTTAATCTGAAGTTTAACACAAAAATATTTCTATATTATGGTGAATGGGATGATCTTAATTTTTTTTAAACTGTGGATATTTGTATTGAAAGATTGCAGCAATTTTAAATAAAAAAAACTCTTACAAGGAAAAAAAAAGTAAAGGTATGTGCAGCAGCATCTGGCTAGAACATTTGGTTTTTAAGAATGCCATCTTTTAAGATATTTTTAGTTTTTGTTATCATGTCTTAGAAAATGCTCCTCCTCTTTCTCTTTGCTCTTTTCTTTGTTCTTTCTTCTCCCTTATTTTTTCCTTATAAAGGCAGAAAAGACTTTTAATTTTTTTTAATCCTTTTTGTCTTTGAGTCAGATCATATTTGGTACCACACTCTGGTTTGGAACTCACTATGTAGCCCAGGTTGGACTTGAACTCACAGCAATCCTTCTGCCTCAGCATCCCAAGAACCGGTAATATAGTCATGAACCACCACATTAGGTTAAAAACAAACTTCTTTTGAAAAAAAAAGACAAGAATTTAAAAGAAGTATGATAAAATGGAAGGATCAACTTGAAGTTTATTGGTAATCAAGGCAGTAAGGAGAGCAAAAAGAAAACTTATCCTGAATGTTGGCTGGAGGTGGCCAGGCTCAGGACACAGGAGCTTGTAGAACTTTGAACCAGAGGCAGACGGCATGGAATCCTGTGTGATGGGTTGTATGTGGTGACTATAACATTAAGAAGAAAGTTTTTCAGTGTCTGTCATTTGCCATTTGAATTAATGAGTCATTGTATCCCATTACTGATACTTAGTTTTCACACTGAAAATCAAATTTCAAAATATGTGTTTTCAGTGTTGTCAAGGAGCTAAGAGAAATAATAAATGCTTAGCTTTTTAGCTGTGTACTTTATCTGTTTTCCTTGTTGAATAGTAACCACAATTTATTTAGCCATTCATGTAATAATAGATAACTTGGTGAATTCCTGTTTTTGTTCATATGGTTAGTAAACCTTGCTGTATAAATATTATTTGATGCATGTATTCAAGGTTTAGAAGAACAAATGAAAGGAAATGGAATTGCTGGGTACTAGGCTGTTAGTCATTTTCCTAAAGTCAGTTAGATTTTCAAGTGATTGTAACTATTAATACTTCCATTAGAGCATATAGGATTTCTCATTTTCCTATGGTTTCATAAATAATGTTGCTCCTTGACTTAAAATTTTGTAAATCTGGAGAGCGTTAACTTTGTTTCCTGTGGTTTTATTTCCTAGTTACCAGTGAGATGGAGAATGCTTTAATATATTCAGGAGTTATTTATTTGTATCCCCTTCTTTTGGAGGATACAGGCCATAGAACCTAGGGGTTCATGCATGCTAGGCCAGTGCTCTACCACAGATTATGTCCCAGCCATCTTTTTAACTTTACATTTTGAGACAGGATCTCACCAAGATTCCCAGGCTGATCTTAAACTTGGAATTCCTGCCTTTGCTTCTTCAGTAGCTGAGATTGCACCACCAGACTCTGTGCCCCATCCCCTTGTTTCAAAATTGCTTACCTTGATGTTTTTTTCAAAAATATTTCTTGTGTTTTTTATTTGAGAGAGTCCTTGGTATATTTTAGAATCCAATTATCTTTCCTTTTCCAGTTATAAATATTGGAAATAACTCTTACCAGTTTGGGATCTGTGTTCTTACATTAGTAAATGATAACTCTAGGATGCTTACTTTAAATTTTCTTATGGTTCACATTCTGTTTCTGTGCCTTAAGAAATTCTCTTAGACTTTTTTTTCAAATTTTAAAGTTTTTCTTTCCCCTTTGGGCCTTTAAATCTCTTGTAATTAATGTGTGTGTGTGTGTGTGTGTGTGTGTGTGTGTGTGTGTGTGTAGAATCATTGTTACTTAATTCATCACCTTGCCATTATTCTGCATGGCCACCTCATTCAGATAGATTTCAAGGTTTCATATGAGAGCGAGTCAACTTCTGGGGTCTCGGGTCTGTTTCCTGGTATATTTCTTTTCCAATTTCTCATTGTTTTATTTCGAGCATATTTATGATAAATGCTGGTATCTTCTGGTAGTGAACATTATCTTGTTCCTTTCCTGGATTATTTTAAATTTCTTTCTATCTAAAAATATAACTAGCTTGAGCATTTTCAAACCCGAAACATGTTTTAAAACAACACACTTCAAAACAGCATATGCAACATTATACAAATAACACTTTTGATTTTTGCAATTAAAAAATACAAAAAAGGAAATAAATGTTGCAAACACATCCACATGTATATGATCCAATATAAATACCTAATATCATTTTTCTTGGAATTGCATCAAATATGTAGAAAGATTTGGAAGATAAATTTCAGATTTGTGATATTTAATCTTCTGTCATCAAACAGAGATTATCTACTTATTGAGGTTTCAACTTACTCTATTATCTTTGAGATTGTCATTGGTCATTTATTTCTGTGGCACCACTAATGAATTTATTTGCAGGATGAATACTTGTTGGCATTAGTTCAGAAGTGGCATTTTTCAGTGGAATGCTACATATTTCAGGATATGTAACAGAAGTAGAAGACCCATGTGGAATGTTCTTACAAGCTGTTTCCTATTTACATAAGCAGGACCATTTTTTTAATTTGTTTCCTCTGCCAACTTGCATCTTCATGCTTAAAAGAAATGTGTCTCTAACTTACCTTACAGGTGGCAAAATGCTAATCAGCGAAAGAGCCTACTGTTTGTCAGGAGGAATTGCCAGAAGCAGTTCAGAAGGAAATTTAGTTGACATGAAAGCCAGGAAATTCTCAAAAGAGCATGGTATTACAGGTACATAAATTTAAAACCCTATAATTTTATATGTAAGTAAACCAAATCCATTACCAGCAAAGTGCTATAGGTGATTTAAAAAATTATCAAATAAACAATAATACCATAAAAATAATTTCATTACCACTAAAGATGAATATTTCCCTTTAAAAGAACAGTAACGGGTAGAGAGATGGCTCAGTGGGTAAGACACTTGGCGCATAAGTGTGGACACCTGCTTTCTGCTCCCTCATGCGTGGAAAAGCTGGGTGTGGAAGTGTGCATACATGATGCCATCACTAGGGGTCAGAGACAAGCAGATAATATTCTTTGGGAGATCCTGTCTCAAAAAATTATTTGGGGAGCACAGTGATAGAAGAATACGCCAGATGTTGATGTTGGGCCTCCACACACACGTGCACATAAATGAACCAATCAATCAATCAATCAATCAATCAATCACACTTACAGATATACTTACAAATTCATTTTTTTTTAATAAAAGGGGGGCTGGAGAGATAGCCTAGCGGTTAAGAGCTCCGACTGCTCTTGCAGAGGACCCAGCTTCGATCCGCAGCACCCACATGGCGGCTGAGAACCGTCTGAAACTCCAATTCCAGAACTCCAGTTACAGGGGAATCCGACGCCCTCTTCTGACCTCCGCGGCATTGCACAACATGGGTGCACAGACCTGCATGCAGACAATACATTCATACACATAAATAAATAACTAAATAAAATTAAATAAAAAAAAACAAATTCATTAATAAATGAGTGGTATATACTGAAAATCTAATAAACTTGGTGGAGATACTTCAAAGATTTCTGGAAACTGAAGCAGCCACTCAGAGAAAAATTGAGTTTCAAAAGAGTGGGGGCAACTGATTGAAGATGTCTGGGAATAAGAGAGAGACCGCTTCTGTTTATCAAAAGTATACCTTTTAATAAGTGAGATAACTGATTTGAATCAAGAAAGACAGTGTTTGTACAAATGTTAGGCAAAAGTTGAACCATTTTTTCAAATTCTTTTTGTCTAGAGGCCCTCCGTTCTCTTGACTGCTCACCCTGGATTTCGTTCTTTCTAAAGCAATATCAAGTTCACAAAGACCTTAGGGTTATGATTAGTACTTTCAGTGAAAGCAAGAGTCACAATAAGCATAAAATGACCCTAAGATGAACTCCAGTTCCAGGGGAATCCGACACCCTCTTCTGACCTCCGCGGCACTGCACGACACGGGTGCACAAACTTGCATGCAGACAGTACATTCACACACATACAGAAATAAATAAAAGAAAATTTTTTAAATAAAAAAAGATTGTTTTCCCTTATACTGCTAAGCTTATTATTTACTATTATATACTCTCAGAATCTCTGGGAGCTGCAGGTAGTAAATTCAAAAGCAAATTGTTTTTTTTTTAATATTTTTTAAAATTTTATTTATTTCTGTATGTGTATTAATGTACTGTCTGCATGCAGGTCTGTGCACCCATGTCCTGCAATGCCGCGGAGGTCTGAAGAGGGTGTTGGATTCCCCTGGAACTGGAGTTCTCCTGGAATTGGAGTTTCAGATGGTTCTCAGCTGCCGTGTCCGTGCTGGGGATCAAACCCGGGTCCTGTGTAAGAGAGGTTGGCACTCTTAACGGCTAGGCCATCTCTCTAGCCCCAAAAGCAAATTGTTTTATCAATGATATTTTTTGAACACACAAATACAATGTTGTTAAGATTTGTCAATACAAAATTATCAAAGATAATTTAAGAAATTGTGATTGTTTCATTCAGGGGATTATTTTTCAAAAATGTAACTTTATGGATGTGTTTGATATTTCTTTTTGTTGTTGTTGTTTTAGTCTTTTGAGACAGGGTCTCCCTGTAGCCTCAGCTGGCCTGGAACTCTCTCTGTAGACCAGGCTACCCTTGAACTCACAAAGATCTGCCTGTCTCTGCCTCCTGAGTGCTAGGATTAAAGGTGTGCACCACCACGCCCAGCGATATTTCTTATATATTAGATAGTATCTGAAAGCAAAGATATCAAATTAATATTTTGCATGTAATGAGACCAATAATTCAATATTTAGAAAGATTTGGATATTGGCAGAAATGTTCTGCTCAGAGATTTGCTGTGGATAAATGACAAACTATTACCACTTTATGCAAATCTAAATAAATATTTTAATAGATTATTAATATGTTTATTATAATTATCTCCATATTTAGCATTTGTTTGCTTATGCTTCATGATATCTTAAGATAAAATTAATGTACCAAAGTCAAAATAACTTGGTAGAATATTTCCCTTTCTTCATTACTACAAATTGACCTAATTTAATACTGTTTTTAGTATGCAGCAGGCTTAGATCAGAAATCAGAAGTTAAATTTTAAATATCTAATCTATGGAAATAGTTAATCATGGCTGTATGTTAGAGGGCCATTTAATTCTTTTTTTTCTTTATTTGTTTTTGTTTAAATGACAAGCTTGTGAAGGCCTGGGTCCGCCTCCCAACTGGCCAGAAGATGCTTCCACTCTTTATCCTGATGGTGCAGCCAAAGCTACCAATCCATTCTTGAATGAACTCTCAGCCTCCAACCCATTTCTGGATGACATCACACAGCTAAGAAATAGCCAAAAAAGAGGCACTATTTCAATCTTGAAGGAGGATCCTTTTCTCTTTTTAAGAGAAATAGAAACAGGAAATTCCTTTGATTCCTCTGGTGATGAGCTTGATGTGCACCAGTTACTTAGGGAGTCTTCCTCAAGGAAATCAGGAAGGTCCAAAAGTGTTTCCGAACTCCTGGACATCTTAGACGATGCCACACAAGCTCACAGTGCACACAGCTCTGACCAGATCCTAATACAAGACTTAGAATGGTTGCAAAATGATCGAGAAGCTTATAAAATGGCCTGGTTAAGTCGCCGTCAACTGGCCCGCTCCTGTCTAGATTTGAAGACAATTAA
Source organism: Rhizomys pruinosus (assembly GCA_009823505.1). Lineage (NCBI taxonomy): Eukaryota > Metazoa > Chordata > Mammalia > Rodentia > Spalacidae > Rhizomys > Rhizomys pruinosus. The sequence continues at coordinate 812,668 of VZQC01010960.1, read as the reverse complement.
TCAGAGTTCAGGATGGGCTCAAACACAAGCAGCAGAGACCATAACAGTTTGCAAGTTAAACCACCAAGGAGGGTCGGTCCAATTACCTGACTCAGATATCACTGTTCATGTGCCCCAAGGGCATGTGGCTGTAGAAGAATCCCAAGAGGTATCTCTGAGAGCTTTTCTGGAAACGCCTCCAATGCTCAACCATGATCTTTCATGTACTGTAAGCCCTCTGTTGGAAATCATGTTAAGCAACCTTAACACAAAGGAAGCTATTTTGCTGGAGATGAAAATTGGGGCTGAAGTGAAAACAGATCCTCTCAGCCAAGTCATGACAGAGATGGTGTGTTTACACAGCCTGGATAAAGAAGGCCCTTTCAGAGTGCTAAACAACTGCTATGTCTATAAAGACACTATCCAAGTCAAGCTCCTTGATTTGAGTCAGGTGATGTACATAGTGATAGCTGCACAGGCTAAAGCCATCCAGCCTCCAGCTGCCACCATTTGGGATTATATCCACAAAATCACTTCAGTTGGAATTTATGGACCCAAGTACATCCATCCAAGTTTTACTGCTGTTTTCACAGTTTGTGGACACAGCTACTTGCCAGGAAAGCTTACAGTCTCTGACATTAAGAAGGGTGGAAAAAACAAATCTCCAGTTGTATTTCAGCTCTGGGGGAAGCATTCATTTGTACTTGACAAACTACAAGATTTAACCATTTCTGCCTTTTCATGTGATTGTGATTTTAAAGTTAAGGTAGAAGGAGAAAGGATATTAATTAAACAAAGGCAGTTGGAAGCAGGCTCGGTGGTTCATCAACAAGTTTTATTTTCTTTAGTTGATCACAAAGAGATGCACTTGTTTGTTTTCCGTGTTCAGGTGGAGTCTCCCAGTGGAAAACCAGTATCGCAGTTCTTTATCACATCACCTGATCCAGCCCCAAACCTAAGAAGGATCTCAAAACTGCCACATCATTTCCAGAAGTTGAAAGAAAGCAAGACAACTCCCATATTACCAACAGGGCTTGTTAAGTATCCCACTTTCCAAGATAAAAAATTGAACTTTACCAACTACGGGGTCACATTGAAGACAGTTCTGAGGCAAAGTCATATTGAATATTTACTTGAATATTTCAAAGGGGACACAATAGCCCTTCTTGGTGAAGGTAAAGTAAAAGCCATTGGGCATTCTAAAGTGAAAGAATGGTATGTGGGGGTCCTCCGAGGTAAGATTGGACTGGTACATTGCAAAAATGTCAAGGTGATTACCAAAGAACAAGTGATGTCTATGTCTGATGGCCTTTTGACAACCAAGAATCTTCTTGAACAAATTGCCTTGCCCTTTAAAAAACTGACTTATATATACTCAGTTGTATTGACCCTGGTGTCAGAAAAAGTTCATGACTGGAAAGCTTTGGCTGATGTCCTGGGCTACTCACATCTAGCACGGGAAGATTTTGATCAAATTCAAGCAGATAAGGAACCAGAAAAGGTTTCTTATGTCGTAAAGAAGTTAAAGGAAGATTGCCATACAGACAGAAATATGAGGTTTCTTTATGAACTAATTGTGGTGAGTATTGTTCTAGTGTAAGAAATTATTTTTTAAAAAGTCTTGTTAATTTGATATTTATCACCATACATGGGAGGTGAATTTAGAAATAATCCTGTAATGGGCTGGAGAGATGGCCTAGAGGTTAAGAGCGTCGACTGCTCTTGCAGAGGACCCAGGTTCGATCCCCAGCACCCACATGGCGGCCGAGAACTGTCTGAAACTCCAATTCCAGGAGAACTCCAGTTCCAGGGGAATCCGAGACCCTCTTCTGACCTCCGCGGCATTGCACGACACGGGTGCACAGACCTGCATGCAGACAGTACATTGATACACATACAGAAATAAATAAAATTAAAAAAAATAAAAAATAAAAAAAAAAAGAAATAATCCTGTAAAATAAATTGAAGCAATTATCAACCAGTATAGAAATTTTCCTACAAGGCTGTATAGTTGGCTTCTTATCTTTGAGAGTCAAGTGTGATTTTTATCAAAAAATACGTCCCCAATGAATATATCTTAATGAGGACTTAAAAGCTTGTGTTCGGGGCTGGAGAAATGGTGTAGCAGTTAAAGAGTGCTGCTGAGAACCGTCTTTAACTCCAGTTCCAGGGGAATCTGACGCCCTCTTCTGACTTCCTTGGAATTGCACGACATGGGTGCACAAACTCACATGCAGACAGTACATTCATACACATAAAAAAATAAATAAAATTTAAAAAAAATTAAAAAAGCTTGTGTTCATGCTGAGCCTCTTTTAAACTTAAGAGATATTGTACCTTCCTCTCTCAAACATTTAAAAAAACCCTTCAAATATCACAGAAGCTCTAAAACATGAAAGTAAATAAGAACAAATTTAAACAAAAATACCCTGGCCATTGCTGAATGCTCTCTTTTCAGTGTTTGCTTCTCACAAGTGCACAGTGCTGTCTGCTATTTTCAATGAACATTTAAACTAAATGCTCTTCTGTACATAGTCCATCATGACTGAGCAAAGACATGCCAGTACTCTCCATATCTAGAGTACTGGAGTTCTCTCCAGTCTAATCAGAGTCACAGGGTCAGCGTTTTCCAGCAGGTATTTGCCCAAGAGAGAAGCTTTGTGAAGAGTTATAAAGAATTGAATTTAAGGTGGAAATTAAATGTTATAATAACGAAAAATCAAATTGATATTTATAAAGATGCTTTGTAAATGTCTGAATGATAATATGAATATATTTACTGGTTTCTAAAGGATAGTTAATGCCTTCTTGAGGAAGTAAAATATGTGAGTTTATGCCTATAAGGGAGCTTAAAAATGTTTTTGTAAACATGTGATGGTATGTATACCAAATAGCAGCACAAATGTGCAAACTGGTGCTCAGAGGCAATGACTGAGATTGTACAGGCAGGTATAGACAGAGGAGCAATGTTTTAATTAATATATAAACAGGAAAATTGAAGGAACACTATATTTTTAATTCAATGAGACTGATCCTAGAAATTTGTATCACATTTTGGTCAAACAAGGAATAATGTTTACCATCATGACTATTCTCTTTTTATTTTTTTAATTTTATTTATTTATTTTTATTTATTTCTGTGTGTGTATGACTGTACTGTCTGCATGTAGGTTTGTGCACCTGTGTTGTGCAATGCCGCAGAGGTCAGAAGAGGGTGTTGGATTCCCCTGGAACTGGAGTTCTCCTGGAGTTGGAATTTCAGACAGTTCTTGGCCGCCATGTGGGTGCTGGGGATTGAACCCGGGTCCTCTGTAAGAACAGTTGGTGCTCTTAACTGCTAGGCCATCTCTCCAGCCCTGACTATTCTCTTTTTTAAAAAGTCCCATGATCATCCAATAAGCCAAGGAATTATTTTTTTGCGTGAGTGAATCATACATCTCAGCTGCTAAAATTGCAGGGAATCCGTGGGAAAGTAGCATTTATTTTGTTCCTTTTACAGTTACAATTATTTAAAACACATATTAATAAAGTGGTTTATCCATGATCCCATAATTATTCATTGAGGTAACCATAGCTCTCCCTTAATCAAAGTATAGATATGACCACTGTGGTTTTGCTTGTTAAATTTCCTTAAAAGTGAATTAATCAGTGTTATGAGTTTCAAAAACCTCAACTATATATGTGGTGGGGGAAAGGATTCCAATTTTTAGAATATATGATAAACATTTTTAATTTAAAGGAAGAAGCCAATGAGTTGTTTTAACTATGTCATCCTATTGATGCTGCAGGCTCTGCTGAAAATGGACTGCCAAGGGTTAGTAGCACATCTTATCCAAGAGTCTGTTATTCTCACTTCAGCTGTCAAGCTTGGAAAAGGCTGGAGGGAACTCGCTGAAAAGGTAGCAGGACTCACTAGGCATCAAATGGAGACTTATGAAGTTCCTCACCGAGGAAAAGCTGGAGCAGTTGCAGCCGAGGTGAGATTTTTGTATGTTCAATTCAGTTGTCACAAATTGCAGACTAAGAAAATCTAATCAAGCTTCTACCTGGATGAACTGAAGGAACATTCAGAAAGATGTACTAACTAAAATTACTACCCGGATAACCCATTGGAACTATCTCAATTATATGTATGTCACTCTTAAGAGTCATTGAGAGAGGATGGAGAGATGGCTAATGATTAAGAGTGCATAGTGCTCTTCCAGAGGACGCAAGTTCAGTTTCCAGCGTCCACAATGGGCAGCTTACAACACCTGTAGCTCCAGTTCCAAGGGATCTGAGACTTTTTCTGGCTTCAAGCAATTGAACTTACATGCACATACCCACACAGAGACACACATGTATATAAATCATTAAAAATGAAAAATACATCTTTAAAAATGGAGACATGGCTAGCTAGCCTGGCATGGTGGCACACATCTTTAATCCTAGTGCTTGGGAGGCAGAGGCAGGCAGATATTTGTGAGTTCAAGGCCAGCCTAGTCTACAGAGCAAGTTCCAGGACAGCTGGGGCTACAGGGAGATCCTGTCTCAAAAAGACCAAAAAAAAAAATAATAATAATAATAGAGAGAGATGGCTTAGCAGTTAAAAGCACTTACTTCTCTTATAGAGAACGTAGATTCAATTTGTAGTACTCACATGGCACCTCATGACCATCTGTAATTCCAGTTCCAGGGGAATCGGATGCCTTCTTTTGGAATCCACAGACACTTGTGCTCACATGTGCATGTCAACCTACAGACACACATGCATACACAAAATTACAATTTTAAAATATTTAAAAAACAGTCTTTAAAATGTGCTGTATTTATTTTTTTGAGTTTACATGTTTTTTGATACAATTATTTGACCAAATTGGGTCATTAAATAGAAAAAGTTATAAGAACTTAAGGCATAGAACAAGTATCTTTTGAAGAAAAGCAATAGCACCAAGTCAAGACAATTCTTGGAAGAAAACAACAACAACAATAATCATAGAGAAGGAGGAGGAGGAGAAGGAGAAGGAGTAAAAGGAAGAAGATGAAGCGGGAGGAGGAGGAGGAAGAGGAGGAGGAGGAGGAGGAGGAGGAGGAGGAGAAAGAGTACTTGGATGCCCCAGATATATACTTAGACATTTCTGATAAATAATAAATAAATGCTTGGTGGCCAGAAGAGTTACAGAGTGATGTGGGGCTATTAGTAATGAAAGACAGAGATACCAAAGAGATCTAGAATCTTGTTTTCGATTTTGTATACAGCAAGAACTATAAATACATATACAGAATGATAGCATTTAATACAAAGTGAATTATTTACGAGTATTACTTTTTTTTTAATTAATTAATTTATTTATTTTTTATGTGTATGAATGTACTGTCTGCATGCAGGTCTGTGCACCCATGTCGTGCAATGCCGCGGAGGTCAGAAGAGGGTGTCGGATTCCCCTGGAACTGGAGTTCTCCCGGAATTGGAGTTTCAGATGGCTCTCAGCCGCCATGTGGGTGCTGGGGATCGAACCCTGGTCCTCTGCAAGAGTGGTCGGCGCTCCTAACCGCTAGGCCATCTCTCCAGCCCCACGAGTATTACTTTTATCAATAGTATAAAACGGATGTTGTTGGCACAGTATATAAATATTTTTCCAGATTAGCATAAAGGCCTATGAGCCAATTTCAAGGCATTAAATTGATGAAATAAATACATTAAATTTTTAAATATTAAATAAAAAGTATTGTAATGATAACTAAATACAAAATGCCTTGGATTACTCAAACAAGTGTGTGCATTTCTTTTTTTTAATTTTATTTATTTATTTTCTATGTGTATGAATGTACTGTCTGCATGCAAGTCTGTGCACCCGTGTCATGCAATGCCACGGAGGTCAGAAAAGGGTGTCAGATTCCCCTGGAACTGGAGTTCTCCTGGAATTGGAGTTACAGAAGGTTCTCAGCTGCCATGTGGGTGCTGGGGATCGAACCTGGGTCCTCTGCAAGAGCAGTCGGCACTCTGAACCGTTAGGCCATCTCTCCAGCCCAAGTGTGTGCATTTCTAAGACAAGTTTAGGCCCATATTCTATGTTTCTAGACAATTGACTTCAGAAGTAGAAGCTACAAGTTCCACATCAGTTTGGAGCACAGAGATGGGTATTAACTTTTGAGATTCTTTTTTCTTACTGCAAAGCAACAATTCAGCTGCATGACTAAGTAGTAAACTTCCCTTGAAGAAGAAGGGAAATCAAGTCAGTTGAATCCCAGCATCTGCTGGAGGTGTCAGCCAGCCAGCCTCTGACCCCTGATGCCTGGCTCACAGCAAGGACTTCAAAACAAAACTCTAGCTAGGGGCAGCCAGGGACTGAGCATGTATGTCGCACTCATTAAGTGTACTTATCTCCACAAGGGAATCAAAATCTATTGGTAAGCGTACTCTAGCAAGAGCATAGTGCACAAATGGACCTAGGTGTTGGCTAAGTGAGTAAAGATCGGAACCTTGAAGGAGAAGAGAGCAGTAATTAAAAGGCTGTCTAACTGAAAGCTTGAGTTCTTTTGTCCTTAACAAGGCCTTGTTGCCTTGTTTTGAAGATTTTTGTTTATACTTATTCAAGAGCTATTTATTCTGTCAGATTCCCTAAGCATCTGGATTCTCTCTAATTGTGTTTATTGTTGGTCTTCCTTCAAATCTTGATGCAGGCTCACACATAGCCCATTTTTCCATTATTTACTTTTGTAGAGCCTGAATTCTAAGTGACTAAGCTTATGTCTGAAACTGATAAAATCTCAGAAGCATGAAGGAAAGCCCCTAGATGTTTTTTAGAAGCTACAGTTCAATTTATTATAACTAGTACTAACAGCCTGATCCATGTTACCAAACACTTAGAAAAATCCATAGTATTCAAATAACATAACAATTTTTACCTGTTAAGCCATTTAGCAGATAAATTTAAGCTAATTTCCATACTTCAAAATATTGTTGTGAAGCTGTCTTCTTGTAAAGGGAGAAATCATAAAAGTGAAAATTTACAAGTCAGGTAGTTCAGTTGCAAACGGTGCTGAGTTGGGGTGCAGAGGAAAGAAACTGGCTCCGGGGTGGGGAGACACCAATTTACTGATTCCTGTGCTGTGTTTGTTTCCTTCATACAACTTATTAAAGTACACACTATCCAAACAGTGCTGTGTGTGTATGTGTGATTGCTTACACTTGGCTCTTACTCTCATTTCTCTCTCTCTCTCTCTCTCTCTCTCTCTCTCTCTCTCTCTCTTTTCTTTTGTTTGCTTTTAATGTTCAATAATTACCTGGTACTCCCCTGTACAAGGCATTGTTTTGAGAATCTTGCAAAAATCAAGTAATTTAATAGCAACAAAATTTTTTCACACAAGCACAAGTGTTATCTGAGATGTAGAAGTGATCAGTAACTTATTTCAGGGTAGACTACAGTGGAAATAGGGGCCCCTCTTGGGGTTCTTAATAAAATAATTTACGAATAGACTCAAGTAGAAGTTTAAAGATAATTTTATTAAGAGTTTAAAGGAAAGTTCCAGCACAGGCAAGCTGTAAATCTCAGTAGCTGCCTGGAGGAGGAGAATGGAGGGGAGAAGGAAGGTCATTTGGTTTCAGCTGGGGTGGAGGTCGTAAACATGGAGGAGGGGAGAGCTTCAGAGAAAGAGCGAGGAAGCTTATAATGTTGGGGAAGCCAACATGTTAGGGAAAGCATGCTCAAAAAGAGAGAGAAGAAAGAAAAGGAGAAGTTACACCTTTCTGAAGAACTTATACACACACGGACACATGCAAAGGTGGGAGAGTAGATGATTTTCAAACATGTAAATTTTTTCAATTATATTTTATTGAATTTTTTTCAATTTCATACAATACATCTCAATAACATTTACCCCCCCTTCATATCTACACTGCCTTAAGCCCACCCACAGGACTTCATGCATTTTGTCATACATTTCAAGGCCTATGGATTTAAGCCTGTGCACCCAGATGTCCCTCAGTGTGAGTTCATCTACTGGACCCTACTAGGCCTTGCTAATGTCACTCCATTAAAGAAGATCAACTCTCCTCCACCCAGCAATGATCCCCTGCCAATAGAATAATTCCTTGCCAAAGTTCTGGCCTTCTGCCCATTTCCTCAGTTCTATGCTGGTTTTCGTCTGCTTGAGTTTGCATGGGTCTTGTGCATGCTGTCACCATTGCTGTAGGTTCATATGAAGTAGATCCCAGGTACCTGTAAAACTCTATTTCCTTATTATCATGCACCTCCTCCCCTGGCTTTTACAAGTTTCTTATCCTTTTTCTGCAATGGTTCCTGAGCTCTGGCTGGGTGAAGTTTCATATGGGAGTCCTGTCCAGTGACCCACATGTGCCAGTCTCTTATTTTCTATACTTTGGCAAGTTGTGGCCTTTTGTGTTTATCACTCTTTGTTGCATGAGGAAGCTTCACTGATGAGAGTTGAGAGATGCATTTGCATTGTTTCCACCCCTTGTTCCACTATGTTCCACAAGCCTCATGTGTAGAGGTTTAATTGTAGATGTGTCACTCAGGGTTGGGGATCTCACAAACACTTTTTCTCTGTGTGTGACCAGTTGTGGAACTCTGTAATAATCTCTGTCTGGTACAAAAGAAGCTTCTTTGATGAGTGGTAACTGGTATATTTGTCTGTAAACATAAGGGCCCATATTTTGTACATAGTAAGAAATGTTTGTCTAGGGATATGGCAGACTTGGAGTTTCCTCTAAGATTTATGACTTTCCTAGCCATGTGTATTTGGCTATGTCTACAGTGTCACACATAAGTTCCTTCCTTTGAGTGTTGATTACCCTCAAAATAAAAGTGCCACTACAGCACCAATATAGTTTGCTCAAACTGCTAAATTTATTTATTTATCCATCTATTTATTTATTATTTATAATTAAGTGAATAGACAGTTTTATAAAGAACCTGTCTTGTTTGCTATTTTCCATCTTTGGGGGTCTTTTTTGAGACAGAATCTCCTGTTTAGACCCAACTGGCTTGGAGCTCACTATGTAGACCAGACTGGCCTTGAACTCAAAGAGATCCTCCTGCCTCTGCCTCCTGAGTGCTGGGATTAAAGATGTGCACCACTACAGCCAGCCGATATTTTCTTCTTTGATCCTTGCCTTCAGTGTTTTATTTATCTATACAACTAACAGGCTTTCTGAGTTTAACAGCTCTTACTACTCACTCAAGAAGTAAAATCAAGACTTTTTTTTTAAATAATTTTCTTTTTTTATTTTTTGAAAACTAATTTTCATATTGGTCTGAGATAAAGATAAACTGTTAATGTTTGGATAATTATAGTAGTTTAAAATTTGATTTATTTATGCTTAGGTGTATGAGTGTTTTGCTTGTATGTAAGTGCACCATGTATAATTTGGTGCTGGAGATTTAATCTAGGCATGCTCGGCAAATGTTCCAATCTTGAGCTATATCTCCAGCCAAAAGTACATTATTAGAAAGAACTGATTAATAGTTGTATCAATCATTGTGAATATCTTCTTTACAGCTCCTCATTTCTTTCAACAAATCATAAGCCATTAGAACCATCTACCTGCAATCTGAATATTAGTGCATTTGTGTAACATCCAGAGTGACAGCTATTTAGTAACAGAACTAGGATTAGAATCCTGCTTATCTTATATATGGTCCTAATGAAAAATCTAGACATCAACACATCTTTACAGAATTAAGTGCTTAAGAAATGATTAAAAGGGTCAGGAGAAATCAGAAGAATCATCTTATGTGGAAGAACAGATATCTGTGTAACTAATGAGGACTTGAAGTGGTTCCAGAGCTTCTGATTAGCAGAGAGGTCTAGAGACCACCGAAGAAAAGATGTATGTTGAGGATAGTCGCTCTTATAATTCTCTAGAATTATATATATATATATATATATATATATATATATATATATA